>JAOBAT010000031.1:0-11071 GCA_026413305.1 Hydrozoanthus tunicans
TGCCCCCGAAGTTCCCCCCCCCCCCCCCCCCGGGTGGCCCATAAGGTTTAGCCTGCGAAAGCAGACGCCTTTCCTCTAGCTCACTGGGGGTTAGGCCCCTGCCCGGTGAGAGGGTCGCAGGCTAATATTAGGGTTATGAATAAAGATCATTGACGGTGACCTATGAGCTTGAGCCATTAAGGCTTGGTCCCAATTATAAGGTTTATGACTAAGGGCTGACAGCGGCCAACAGAATTCATACATGTACCATCGGTCAGCTTTTCTAGTGAAGCCAAAACTTTAGATCAAATCCCGGACCCAGTCAATGAGTCTTAGCTTTAAGCCTTCGAGCGGGCTCATTTATTTTTGAGGAAAGGAAAGATTTAAGAAGGGGAAGGGGAGAGGAGAAGAGAAAATGATCCTACCTCGAAAGCTCAACCTCCATCTAATCTAAACCATCAGGGCGAACCAGAAATATTACTCGCGATGTTTTTCAATGTCAAAAAAACTTATGTCGCTAAAACAGTTTATAGTGAACGATTATTGCAGATTCTGAAAAAGGCCTTAATCTGTTCACTTTTGGGATAAGTTGAAGACAGTTTGTTCGAGTCATCGAAAATTTAATTAAAAATCAAATCAAATACATCTCTTCTGCCAGCCCCTCCCCTCTACCGGCCTATCCCCCGAAAATCAACGAAAAAGAATGGGACGAGACTGGTTTTAGTTCCAGGCCCTTCTCGGCCTATTTCTTGGAATTCGATGATGGGTTTAAATTTGCCTTTGGTGCGTGTAGTTTTACATAGGAGTCGACGCTTTGGGATTTTTAGATGAAACGGAAAACAGTACGTAAAACCTGGTAAGATACTTTTAAATCTTTAAATGTGTAAAGAAGAAATATTTGTTAAGAAAGAATGCACTTCCATCTTTAAGTTCAAATGTTCGTCAACAGCAGGGGGGCGCACTTCGGGCAAGGAATCGAATATTTCAATAACTTGTATGCGAAAGTTCCAGCGATTTCTTTTGGAGTTCCAGTTAACAGCCCAAAAATGTTTTATATAGGTCAAAGTTTTGGTCGGTACATATTCATAAACATAACCGCTTTGTTCTTTGTAGAGACGTTTAATAACCAATTGGTGCTCAACTGCAGGCTGAATAGTGAAAGCGAAAGCTTGTAGCTGCGTCATCATTGCATGTAACCAGAATTTATTTTCCCTTAACTTGCATACTTAGTATGATTTAAATCTGGAGGATCAAACTTCGTACTAGTGGACTATGGATTATTCAAAAGTAATATCTGATCTCAGATACAAAATTTACTATATTATGCAGACTGCAGTCAGAAACACAGCTCAACACATGCTATACACCACTAACATATAACAATCCAAGACCCCAAGACGTTTGAAATATTTAATTTAACTTTGATTTTGAAGAAACCTAATTTAACAAATCAACCAGTCTATAATTGAACTATGTTTGTTCGAAGCAAAGGCTGGACAACAATCAGTTCTATGTATGCAGCCTATAATGACCAGCAAGTGAACAGAATCAATAATTTGTAGGGCTTTAGCCTGGAGAAAACACTAACTTGCAGAGATTGTTGTGAACACTAAAGATATATGAGTAAATTATAGGGGGTAGGGGGTTCCCTTGGCAGAGTTTTGAAATTCTCTTCCTTAGACCTGCCTGGAAGTTTTGCCAATGAAAATGTGTAAACTTTTCTTCACAGTCATAAATGTTGCCCCCCCCCAAAAAAAAAAAGATTCTTTAGAATTACTCCAGAAAGTTGTCAGGTTTGAAATAGCCAAATGGTTTCAAACATCTCAGGTATTCGGGCCATCCTATTTATGGACAAACTTGAAACCATCGGCTTCCCCTCTCATTTACTGATAAGCCCCTATAAAAGATATGTTGATGATATTTATATACAAACCACCAACGAAGAAACAGCAGATCAGTTCCCCCACATGATGAACAACCAACACCCCAAATTGAAATTGGAAATTAAAAAACCTGAAACAACACCTGAAAGCCACTCACTATCACTACTTGATTTCAAAGTCACCATTTCCAAAGAAGGAGAAAATTCTACAAAAAAAAAGTTAAAACACTGTTATTCATTATAACACAACCAATCAGCCCTCCCCAAGAAATCAAAGATCAACTTCATTCGCAATGAACATAAACGTATTGAAGAAAAATGCTCTTAACACTCAATTCTAGAAAAATATGTCCAACAAATGCTATCTAGATAACATCCTATATCTCAATGGGTGCCCAGAAATTGATATTGAACAAACTAAACACCTTCAGAAACAACAAAAAATACACTCAATCACCAAATATGGATTCCATACATCTAAATCATAAAATCATAAAATCTCTAACATCTTTCGAAAGGAAGGGATACCAACACATATGGCACATTGATCATTCACCCTCACACGAGCTCTCTCCAATAACACTGCCAAATGCACCTGCACAAGAAACAAGTGCCTCATTGCACACACCAAATTATGTAAGCTAAGAAACGCTGTCTTCTAAGTAACGTGCAACAAATGCCATCAGTTTTACATTAGAAGCACAACATGCTTCAGGCGCATAGGTAGGGTGGGGTGCACATGTATCTCCCCACTGTTTAAAAAATTCCGCTCAGAAATGACTAATACGGTAAAAAAGAAAGAAAAAAGAAAAGGAATGACGAAAAAAAAGAGTGCACCAAGGTGCCTCCACAAGTATACTTGGCAATGAGCCACCATTGGTCAAGAAAGGCTTTTTTCCTTGGCTCATCTTCATATACATTTTAGACCATGCATCAAGCAAGCATTCAAGGAGGCTGGAGTTTGGCACGCTCTTTAAAGACACCTGACTAACCCAATGACAGCTAGTGAAAGCACTCAACCCCCCCCCCCCCCACCTTTAGTAGAACAACTAATTTTGTTATGAGCTATCTATTGGAAAATGTTATAAATTATTTTTTATAATCACATATTATGAAGAAGGCAATAACTGAAAGACGTTTTTATTCATTATAAGAAATTAACAAAAATACTGATCTGTTGTGATGATATTTTTTTCAATTGTGAATGAGAAACTGGTTCTGCTCATAAAGCAACCTTTTCTGCATTCAGCTTTTTCTTGATAAGAAAGGGTAATCTCCACATAAGGCTTTAAAAGATGCTGTCATTTTGTATGCCTTAAAAAGTGAGTCAAGCAGCCTTTGTGAAATGCATGTAGAGCCGCTCTATGGGGCTGCATGGGCTTCAGCCCTACCAGTGGTTTTGCCGAAGAAAACAGACTTTGACAATGAAAAAACCAACAAAATTTTGCTAAGACTGATAAAAAAGTTGCATTTTTGGTGATCTCAGAAGTTTGAAACTTCAAAATTTTCTGGGGGAGCATGCCCCTGAACTCCCTAGAAAGCTCATGTCTATGGTACTCACAAAGTGAAGCTAGACACAAGCTTATAGTGCTCCAAAATAGGTCCCTGCAGTTCCAGTACAGATTTTACTATTATGAATGTGGACATATAACTTTAAAATTGAGTAATCTATAAATTGTCTATTTTCACCAGAACAGGGCGTACGAAATGTATATGATATTTTAAGGACTGTTGACACAAGGTCCACTCAAATTTGCTCTGCACTCCCCTGCAAAAATTGCTGGCTACGCACCTGTCCTGTATTTATGACTGCATTTGATAATGACCCTGTTTTTACTTATGCTTACAAGAAGCATTTTACATGTTTTTTTATAAGAACAACTTCATAAGAATGAGGCCTAGATTGGTCAAAATTTAAGAACAAGCTGAGGCTCGGGGCTTGATTGAGCATTTTTTTAGCTTTACTAAAAATGATTCCAATATTTTTTCTTTTATTCATTGTCATATATGAAACCAATACTGGGATAGTCCATGGAAATCATCTCGGGAAAATGAATCAGGGATGAATTGATCAAGAGTACAACCACCAAGCAATCCGTCTTAAAATGCATGTATTGTAGTACCTTGACTTTGATTTAAACCACACATAGAAATAAGAACAATTTGAAGTTCAAATCGCCAAAAGATTAAGAACAATGAGCCTCAGCCAAATTTACTGGTTCTTTTTAAAAAAGTGTGTACATTCGAAAACACAGACCAACTCAACTCCTGAGAAGAATATAGCAAATTTGCAAATCTATTGTTTTAACTCAACTTTGTCACACCCACTTAGTGTCACACTTAACTTGATTGTCTCTCATCTATCCAACCAAGCCTTTTCCTACTTATTTGTTTCCATCATTTTATACACATTTTACACAAATATCTTATACTGACACCAACTTGAATATTATTCCGTCCCTGATGACACCATTGACCAGTGAAAACTAGAACATTTTTAAAAATATCGATAAAAACCCTTTTACAGTACTAGTATTATACCTCAGTTGAATTTTTATATTTTACTTTTTGCATAATATGCTACTGAAGGACAACACTCATAGAATATTTCAAGAGTTCAAACACTGTGAAAAAAAAATTAAAACATGGGGCCCTTTATGTTAGATTACTAAAAAGCACCATTTTGTCCAACGATAAATCAAAAAGGTATTCTCGCTGTCTGTGTTTTCATAAGCATACCCTTGTGACGAAATTCTCACTCCGATTTTCATTAATTTATTATGGAAATCATTTGTATGGATTATTATCTCGTTCAACATCTCAATTTCTAAACTGTCATTTTTGTAAAATGACTCAATGGCAAATAAAGGTATTCACCTTGCAAATTGAGGCAGAAAATGTTTTGTAAGCCCTGGTAATTATGAGTTTCCACTTCTCTCATTGGTGGAGGCTGATGTATTATGCTGCGTTGCATGAGGTGATTATAGACAGTGTATACATATGAACAAATTTTCAAAATGGCTACCTTGCATTTTCTTGATCTTCAGGAGGAAGAGTTAAACTCATTGAAGAAAAACACTTCTGAGAAGCACTATTAGTTTGTATAACACTAATTGCCACAGGTAATCATACTTTTAATAAAAAGTTTCACACAGTTGTTTTCCAATAATTGTGTTTCTAAGAGAACTAAAATAAATAATACAGCTCTGAGCAATATCTTTAGAGAAGTTGACACACCTGATCACTTCTTCAGAGATTGCCAAGAAACAAACCTTTTGCAGAGAATATATAATTTACTTACTCCTATAGTTGGCAACTTGCAGTTAACAAACCCTGAATATATATATGGGATATCTATTCTGCAAACTGAAAAAAAATGCACTAGCACTTAATTGAACAGTTCTTTTAGCGAAATACTGTACTTTTATTACAGTTATATAAGTGGCAAAAGAAGGAATAACAAGAACCACTTTTGAGCATTTGAAATATTAGATCAAAATCAGAAAGGAAATAGAAAATATATGATGTGCAAAAAATTTGTCATTCAAGTGGAAATGGCAGATACCGGTAATTGAAAACTGTCTGACCCACTTAAGAATTTATATACTGTAATTAATGTAATGAAATTTTGTTGTTTCCAATGATTTATATGTCATCAATGTCCATGAAAATCAATGATGTAACTATATTCATTTGGTAACAAAAAAGCCTTTTCAAAGGTAATGCAATACCTCTTAATGTAACAACTGTCAATATAATTATGTAAAACTAAGCAAAATAATTCATGACAACAATAAGTTCAGTTTTTTTGCTCAATTCTTTGGCTATCTTCTCTCTCCAGTAATTTTGCTAAAGCTATATCATATTCACCTTTATCTCGGGGGAATATTTACCAGTTACTCGATTCGCTTTTGGTGTAGAATATAAGTTTTAAAATATTCTAAGAAACATTTGGATGTTGTTTAGGAGTAGAGGGGATTTATGGGTTTATGTTTGCGGGGAATTGAGTAGATTGTTTTACACAAAAATATTTTGATACATTAATTAAAGTTAATGTTTTGCCAAAATCTATTTTTGGTAGGTTAAGGTACATGTAGCCACTGGGTTGCAGTGTTACAGGCAATACCATGGCAGCAGGATCTGGCTCACACACAATAAAACTCACCATGCCCACGACATTTGGTCCCAAATTGCCACCAACTGTGATTCCTAAACCAGTTGTATCAGGAGGAACAGGTACTTAAAATGTTGAAGTGTACATTTTTTTTGTTCAATAGCTGTAGTAAAGTCAAAAAGTTCTGGTGTCACCGGTTACTTAGTTTATTTTGAGGATGAGTCTTGCCAATCTCACCATGCTACTGATAATTAGAGGTAGATTTCAAGTGGTCTCGCGTGGTTTGTTTGCACATGGAGTTAGCTCTGTGTCATAGTGTCATGGGAAATTCAACTCCAAAAACTATGAAAACAGTATACTTCCAATGTAAAAAACTCTTTATCAATATTGAAAATGGCGTTAGTCATTGAGATAAACAAACCATGTGACATCACAATGGTTAAAACCACTTACCAATTTTATCCATCAGATCAGGGACTTAGATTTTGAATTATTGACCCACTTTGAATGTGTTCCCAGTGCCGAGGAACTTACTCTGGATTCCTTTTTTCTTTTAGAGGACTAAAGAATAGTTCACAGTTGGGAAAAGTGGCTAGTGGATTTTACTTCAGTAGCACTACAAAGTTTAGCATGCCATAAAATCCCACTTTAAAGCTTCCCCCAGGATATAAGCCCATCCATTTGCAAATGAATATTTTATTCTGGATATAAGCCCTTCCCCTTGTTTGTAAGCCCATCTACTGTATCATTGTGTTCCTTTTTAAACATCAAAAGTTTTTAATTGAACATTAACAGACACAAACAAGTGGCTTTGGAGTTTAGAACAAAAATAATAACTCTCATTCTGTTCCATTCCAGTTGTTCCAGTCATATAAGTCGGTCATGTAGATGTTTTTTTAAGTTAAATTCCTGTTTGTTGTGATGCATGTTAAATGTAATATAAAAGTTACTCATAATGTAATGGTATGCTAGCCTTAACTCGTTTCTCAGATAGGTTTTAACTTGTTATTTTGAAACATTTTTTGTTCTGCTTTGTAAGCCCCCCCCCTCCCCCCTCCATCTGATATAAATAAGGTATTCTACCTTACAAAGTAATTATTACAATTTTCAATAGATAAGCCAAAACCTTTCAAAATCTACATTTTCCATGTGCTTTCAAGATGTTTATGGGATTTTAGAAACTTGCCCTTAGTATTAACCTTTAAAATGGAGGGGGGGGGGTTGTATTTGGAACTTACATGCATGAACTTTGGTGACAGGTGCCCACTATCAACCTCACATTATCCAAGCTTTCAAGTGATCCTACTTTTCCTATTATTTCCTACTTTTTTTACCTTTCTCCTACTATTCCTACTTTTGTCTTGAAATTCCTACTATTTCCTACTTTTTATATGCCGCAGTTTCAACAAATTGTGCAAGGTTGTATCATGCAGGAATAGGGAGTAAGCCTTGCAGGTGTTCAGGGTTAAAGTCTGGACCACATGTCGCCGGGAAGATTTCTTGATGAACAAATGTTCATCTGACATGTCCAGTCCAGATGGTTCACACTTGTATCAGCAGTGAAACGAGTCACAGGCAGACTAGAAGCAGTTCATCAGTAGTTCTTCAAAGATCTGTACCAAAGGCTGCATTCTTAGTCCTTCCTCTAAGCCCTCAATTGTCCTACTTTTCCCCTCGAAATCCTTCTTTTGTCCTACTTTTATCTCTAATTGCATATGATTTTGTCTTATTTCAAGCTTCGAAATGTTTACTAAGTCACAAAATAACTTTTAGACCCAGACATTATGGTCGCGTTTTGAAGTTAGTAAAAGCACATTTCAGCAAATAGATCTGTCATTTGGAGAGACTGGTAGTTTAACATGTATGGTTCTGTTTAACCTGTGCATTTGAGAGTGGTATATATAAGATTTTGTATTTATTTTTAAAAAGTATATGTACATTTAAAGGATTTCCCATGAAGTATTTCTTCCTCTAAGCAGATGCATGGTCCTTGACTTAGTTGTCTCAAAATAATATATATGAACATTGCCACAGCGTCTCATTTATGGTTAGTGTTTAATTATGGTTAGTTATTTTAGAGCCTTACAATTCTATTCAATTTTTTTGTACATATGTTAGCAACAGCTCATTTAGGTGTTAAAGACAATGAGAAACGATGGCTTGTGGTTGGCATTTGCCTCAACAAACTCCTGCTCCCAGCTTTGCGTAATTGTGTAAGCAAGGAGATACAGAAGCATTACCTTGCTTTGAAGGTCAGAGACAATATTGATGTTCAAAGCCATAAGAAACACTTACCCAAAGATGGATCATTCAAGCTTAACTATGGCAGCATCAATGGGAATTATCAAAATCACAGAAAGATAGCTATTCGATATGACTACAATGTGAAATCAGCAGTGGAACTCGGTAAATTGTACCTTGAACCACACATGGCACATTTTACAGGTATTGAAATTACAGTTGTTATACTAGGTTAAAGACAGAACAGCCAAGAGGCGGAACTTTAGAAAGTTAAGGAAAAATGAGATTGACCTGTAGTCAAGGAGACATAATAGAGTTAGTGGGATGAGCGAGAGCAGCTAAAGGAGAAGATATGATAGTTAGAGGTGTGGGAAGGTAGCTTTGGGTAGTCAAAGGAAGAGGAAGTGAGATTAAGGGTAGTTCATGATAGGGAAACAAGAATATTGAAAAAAGAAGACTGGAGGTAGCAAGGTGAGAGAGGAGAAAAACGATGGGAGGGAGAAAATGGATGGTATTCATGAATAGGGCAAGAGGCGAGGTTTAGGGCAGTCTAATGTAGGGGGTGAGATCTAGGATAGTCAAGGGGACAGGTGCCTTGAGGTAATAAGGGGTAAAGGTTACTTGAGGTTGTCAAGGGGAGAGAATATGCTTAGGTTAGTAAAGGAATAGGTAGGCAGGGGAGAGAGGATACAACTGAGGATAGTCAAGGAGAGGGAAAATGACTTAGAATAGTCAAGAGGGGACAGGGTGAGACTTGATGTAACAAGACGCTGTGGTAGCGTTCACTGGGGCTACATATTTGGTCAGTTAAAGCAGAACTGAATGCCGAAAACATGAGGCGGGCTTTTCTCGGTCAAGAGGTAATCAGAGGAAAGCTGGTCAAAAAATGATTTAGGGTAGTCAAGGGAAAGAAAATGCTTAGGTTAATAAGGAGACGCAGTCAAGTGAAGAAAGAATATACAACTGAGAGTAGTCAAGGGGGAAGGGAGAAGACAAGATAGTCAGGAGAGGGAAGATGACCTAGACTAGTCAAGAGGAGGCATGTTGAGACTTAAGGTAATTAGGAGAAAAACGTTGAGGTTTAGTTGGTCAAGAAAGAGAGGCAGAGTTTTAGGTTAAAAAAGGAGAGATCGAGGAAACCTAGGTAGTCAAGGGAAAAGGAGGCTTGAGGTAATCAGGGAGTAATCTATGGAAGGTTAAGGGTAGTCAAGGAGAGAATGCTTGGGTTAGTAAAGAAAAGAGGGGTGGAAAGTGAGGTTAGGCAAGGGGAGAGGGCTAGAAATCCTGGGTAGTTAGGGGAGAAGACCGAGGACAAGCAGATGATCAAGGAAAGAGGGGAGACTGAGATAGAGTAGCCAAAATGAGAAGGGAGGAGACATAGAACAGTCAAAGAAAGGGAAAGAAGATTAAAGGTAGTTGGTGAGGAGACTTAAAGTTGTCAAGAGGAGTATAAATTTGGAGTATTCTAGTGCGGAGAGGATATAACACAGGGTTCGTCCAGGTCCTTAAAAACTTTAAAAGTCCTTAATTTTCACTTTCTAAAATTTGAGGCCCCAAAAGTCCTTAAATTGTACAAAAGTCAGTCATGGTCTTTAAAAAGTCCTTAAATTTTTGCTTTTTTCTTGTTATGATAATTGGATAAATCTCAACAATACCCGGGAAATGCATTTTTCAAGAATGTTGGCTCGAAAGGGCAAAGTTTAATGGGTGGCTTCAAGCAGTACCTGGAGATCCGTACAGAGCTTCATTCAGTCTTTGCCACAATACCATAAAAAGTTATGTTTTAGGTCAGTTCTGGTGGTTGATTTCCCTTGGCTTAGGTCCTCAAAAACCAATAATCTTACCTAAAAAAGTCCTTAAATTTTGCTTTGAGAAAAGCGGATGATCCCTGATAACAGAGAGTATTCATGGAGAAAGGGAGTGAGATTAATGTAACCAAGAGAGATATGATAAGATTTTTAAGTAAATGAAGGGGAGACAGGGTTCATACGGTCATGAAAAGGCATGTAGTTTAGAATTGCATTTTCCAGGCCTGGAAAAGTCAAGGAATTTGGGGAAAATGGCCAGGGTCATGGAAAAGTCACGGAATTTCATTTTTCTATTTCGACCTACGCCTTGAATATCCTCTCAAGAAAGTCGTATGTTTTGCGAGAGAAAACAGTGGGCATGTCTACGAAACTCTGAATGATAAGCAAGAAAGACTGACAGAGGATTTAAAGAATCAGTAGTTTTTTGTTCAATAGTCTCGACTTTTTTTTGGTCATGGAAAATGGAGTGAGGTCATGGAATAGTCATGGAAAAGTCATTAAATTTCATTCCTCACTTTCAGTATGAACCCTGGGAGAGGAGACGTAGATAGTCAAGGGTAAAAGAGATTTTAAAGTAATCAAGAGGATAGGGATGTCACAGTGAAATCAAGCGATTAGCAGAGAGAAAACTTAAGATTGGCGGAAGGAGGCTCAGGAAGTCAAAGGAGAAGGTACAATACTTAGGCTAGTCATGGAGAAAGGTAAAGAGGGTGAGGTTATTAAAAAAAAAAGCAAATCAATCAAACTTTGGTTTAGACAAGTGGAGAGAAGCAAGAGGGTAGGGTAGTCGGGAAAATAGAAGAGTTGGTGTAGGGGAAGCAAACTTGGAGTAACCTAAGAGGGATAGTATAACTGAGGATAGTCAAGAGGGGAAGGTTGACCAGAACTTACTGGAAATTGCTAAGTATCTGACATGATAAAAGACAAATGTAGTCTGTTAGTAACGTTATTGTTATGGCTAAATCATGATTATTGTTAAATAATGAACTTGTCGCTATTCCCATTTTGTTGGTAGAGCTTTTATTATTCGCTTGACTTTACATGTGC
>JAOBAT010000042.1:0-11070 GCA_026413305.1 Hydrozoanthus tunicans
GGCATCAAGTCGCCTTTCGGCCTTAATTGGTTGTCAGGCATCAAGTCGCTTTTTTCGGTCTTACTTGGTTGTCAGGCATCAAGTCGCCTTTCGGCCTTAATTGGTTGTCAGGCATCAAGTTACTTTTCGGCCTTAATTGGTTGTCAGGCATCAAGTCGCTTTTTTCAGTCTTACTTGGTTGTCAGGCGTCAAGTCGCTTTTCGGCCTTAATTGGTTGTCAGGCATCATGCCCAACTCCAAGGCTTACAACATGTACACATCGTGTACTTATTTCTCTTTTCAAAATTTAAAAAAAGTATTTTAAAAATGGTAATTGGTGTTTTTGAGAAAGGAAACACTTTTAGTGGAGGTGATCAGTAGAGAAGCCCGATGAGGGGCGTTTATTAGATAGTTTTAGTGCAAGTCCACCCAGTCTGGAGGTAGAGCAGTAACACTTGCTAACTTGAGCTAACCCTATTGACGCCATTGGCCAGTATGAGATAAGAAGAGGCAGTCCTGGCCAACCTGCAGCTGTGTTGACATTGTTCGGATGGAAACTAACTGGACAACACAAAATCCTGTTCAGAAGTTAAATATACCCGGAAAGTCGGAACGTCCCGTCGCAATACCCACAACGAAAAAAAAGTGCCAAAAAAGCTTGTTTGAGTAGTTTTCTGATCATCCCTAAGGCTTTATATCTTTCGTTGAACAAAACGAAGTAATGGTCGAAATATGAGAATTTTGGAGCGCACACAGCGCGGGAGTTCGATAACCGTGGCAACGTGTCTCACGGCCATTGAAAGCAACAAAGAAGCCGCTCAACTTTTTGCGGGCTGTCATTTCTTTTTGATCATTAAAAAGACACAAGAAAATCGCTGCAAGAAATGAAAAAACCTGTTAAAGACCGACATTAAAAACCCAAAAATTCCTCTACTCAACTTAATCGACTTGTGTGGTGAGCAAGGCGAGAACAGAGTCAAAAGATTTTGAATTTCAGACTTGAAGTTTTGCTTGACTGGTTGGTACTTGAACTTTAAAAAATCTTACAACAGTCTTGTTATGAAAAAGTCAATGAAAACTTTTCTAACATATATTATTTTATAGTTGTTCCAAAGTAAAAACAAGGCGTTTACGGCTTTCGTATCTTCCACTCGTATCGGTGTACCATTCTGTACCGAAGTGTTTGCATGGGTGTTTTGTCAACTTTTATTTACTTGTTCAGGCAATCACTTTCTTTATGATAGACCTAGTCCGAATCATGAATATGGGCAATGACTTGTATTCAAGATTATCAAAATCAGCTAGATCAACATTCTGGGTATTGACAGATTTATGTGTCGTATATTACTAACATGGGAGAACCAAAATCCCCGGCCCTGTACTAAACCACCTTGCAATTGAGTTGTTTGAGTGGTGTATACACCGGAATTTCTGGGTCTCGGCTCCTTTTCAGACAATCATGAGAGGATGTTGAACAGGAATGTGTTCAAAGAAATTTTAACAGAGTTCCCAGAGCTTAACATGAATTTATTTGCATCTAGATTACCGCACATTTTTCACAATACTGCTCTTAGCAACTAGACCCAGGCTGTGCCTTAGCTTTGTGGATGCGTTTTCCTTTGATTGGAGCGAACTTATCTTTTACGCATTTCCTCCTTTCAGCTTAATCCCACGATGTTAAGAAAATTTAACAGGGCAAAGGGAAAGGCATATATAGTGATAGTACCAGTGTGGCCCTTACAAACATGCTTTCCCCTAGTTCTACAGTTACTTTTACGGCCAACCCTGGATCTGCCAAGCATCTCCCAAACTACTTCAGCACACATCCCACTACAGAATGCACCCACTGCACGTCTATTCTAAATCATAAAACTTGACAACTGTGCTAATTTTGGAACTCATTCCCTGGTCACACGGTTTATGAGAGGTGTTTATGGGTTAATCAAACTTAAGCCAGAGTACGGTCAAATACGGGGTGTAACGGCACCCACATGTCATTTGTTTTATCTAGTTAATAGTTTTTCGTCTTTTATCGCCCTCTTTTAATAGTTTACGTCACAAGTCTTACTTCACGAGATCACGTGACTTTAGCCTTTTTGCCCAGTCCTATTTCTAAACGCCTCATAGGCTCACAGAAATTCGACGAGTTCGGATTAAGATCCAAGTTACACTACTAACATCTTATCAAGAGTTATTCACATTGCTGTAAAACTTAGAAGCCACTTGGGGCCTTCGTTACAGTTGTCCTACACCCTACAGTACAGGAGCGCTTTTAAAAGGTTTAACACAATAAACCTCTCAACCTCAGGACTTTGCGGAATTTATAAGCCATAGTTTCACTTAGTTTTCACGACACACTCATCGCACCGAGCTGCTGCCATTACACGGGGTATCTCACAAATCCTGGATCGCCTATAAACTGTGTATTCGCTAGAGAAACTACCTCTGAAGGAATTTACACAAAAAAGAATCATGTCAATTATGTTAGTAACTAGCCAACAAGGGCAATTCATTCACCTACTATCATTAAATGGAGTACAATAGACACCCCAGACTGTCTGTCACTAGATAAACACACTAAAAAAAGCAGACCCAACAACGCAACAGCTGCAGTAACGATTACTTAGTTATTTAGTCCTGACAGGGGAATATGTTCTCTCACATTACTGAAAGCTTATGTGAAGAACACGAGACACTACAGAATGGAGAAAACAAGCTGTCCATAAGTTTCATAAAATCGAGCAAGGCTGTGTCAAGAGACAGAATTTCCATGTGGACAAAGCAGGTTTTAAGAAACTCCGGTGTAGACACAAAAATTTTTACTTCACACAGTACAAGATCTGCGTCAGCAACAAGGACATAAAAAAGAAATCCCTCGAGATACCATACTGAACACAATAGGTTGGGAATCACCAAAAACATCCATGAAATGTTAGCATAAAACAGTGATAAGCTCACAAAGTACAACACTAGCAGAGGCAGTTTTGCCTTAGATCCACTTGTTTTTTTGCTTATAAAATGTTATTTTTCTTATGTCAAGATGTTACGACACTATATGTATAGTTTAAGTTTTAAATCAGCACAGTCGCTTTACAACCTTGCAACTGATTGTATTAACTAACGCACGAGAGAGGACCCTCCAATCCTCTCGAAACAGTACTGTAGTGCAATAAATGTGTTGATCTTCCACAAACCACACTAATATCATATTTTTAAAATTTCTTTAACATTAAGTGGATTATTCTTTTGACACGGATACAAAGCAACTTTAATCAGCTTGCAACCTAAATTTTATGTGTATTTTTTTGTTTTCATTTATCTTTATGATTGTTTGTTAATGTATCAACTCCATCATGCATTTTTATTTTGTTATTATATTGTTTTTTAAAACAAAAAATATTAAAACAATTTTAAAAAATCTGCAAGCTCTGAGCAAATTTTGAATGCAGCAATTGAAAACACAAAAAATATTAAAACAATTTTAAAAAATCTGCAAGCTCTGAGCAAATTTTGAATGCAGCAATTGAAAACACTCATGCCGCGTCAAAGAAAAGGAATACGTTCTTTAACAGGCAGCAGCATTAACAGGCAGCAGCAAGCCTTTTAAAAGTTTAAACAAGCCAGTAATCTAAGATTACCCATTGGTTTTGCTGCAAATTAGAGTTCCCTTCAAGATTAATTTTTGTGCAGTCCATTTCAGGCAGTGACATCCCTCCACCAGGAAAAGCACCAAAAAAGTTATGAATGAAACTTTGGAGCAAGGGAATACACATCTAAACAGTTTCGGAGAAAAAGTTTATCTTCTATGATGGAGTTGTCTCGTTGCCCATTGTGTAACGAAAGTGTCCCATTTCATGGAATTAAACAACATGCTAATCCTTGCTTGGATCGAGGGTTGATCCCGGTTGGTGAGCTTTCTAGAAGTGCAGGTGGTTCTGAGATAAAGATAAAAAAAAAAACATTAACACCAGAGATGCTGACCAATCTTCAGGTGACACCTTAAAGAGGATTGAGAAAGAACTTCAAAAAACATTTCGCTAATATTGATATTAACAAGAGCAGAGTGAGCCAGGCGCAAGACAAACTTCTAGGACTATCTAGATACAAAATCGAAAAATAAATGGTTCATCCTCAAACACGTACTTAAGGTTTCATTCACTGGGGAGCCAGAAACTGATGATGGGGGTCCTCGTTATGAGTTTCTTTTCTCAGGTAAGGACGACAACAATTAAAAAGTTTTTTATTGTGTTGCATAATATTATAAAGAAGGTTTGTAGACTGCATTCACTTGACAGTATCTCTGCTATTGAGGTGAGCCTTTAATACTAGAATTCTTGTGTAGCCCCCACTTGTTTGGTAGACCAAAGGATCCTTTACTCCCGAAATGATCATTACGTTTTACGATCATCCTTTTGGTGAACGTTTTGATAAAATGTTTGGTTCTGAAATGCTTTCAGATCATGTAAACGATTAATACTGACACCAAAGATGCTGGTTAATCTTCAGGTGACTCTTGAAAGAGGATTGTGAAAGAACTTCGAAAGGAAAGAAGGCAGTTGATGAACTTTTTGATAAAACATGTGGTTCTGAAATACTTTCAGATCGTGGTAACGATGAAAAGAACATTGACACTTAAACTGCTGGCCAATCTTCAGGTTACTCCTTAAAGAGGTTGTGAAAAAAACTTGAGAACGCGATAATCTTTGCTTGGATCAACAATTGATGCTGTTATTTGGTTCTAAAATACTCTTCAAAAAGGATTGTAAAAGAAATAAAAAAAACGTTCTTAATATTGATACTAACGAGAGCAGAGTCATAAACAGAGGTAAGACAGACTTCTGGTTCAAACTCAAACACGTGCTATGGTATCTTTCACTGGAGAACCAATAATTGATGATGCGGGTCATCACCATGAGTTTTTTTTCTGGTAAGGCTGGCATTACTAAAACGTTTTTTTGGTGTACTGACCACACTACAAAGAATGTATGTAGACTGGATTCACTTGACAGAATAGCTGCTACTGGGTATAACCTTTAATCCTGGATGCAGCTTTCACTTGTTTGGTAAACCGAAAAATACTACTCCCCAAAATGAGGATAGGGCGGAAGACTCACCAGCTTGCTGTGATCAAAAACAGGATATCAAACCCCAGCCGCATCAACAGGTTAACGATACAGAACCTACTTCTCAATAATAAATGAGAAGATCAAGGCTTTGCGTTAAGATTATTACTAATTCTCAACCGCCAGCTTCCGACAAGCAGAACACAGAATTGGTATTCAATTAATGAGATTATTAAAGCTTTGCACCAAGATTATTACAATAACTGTATTGCTCAGCGGCATGCAAACAGGAGCAGGCACATTGTCAAGGAGAATTACGAGGTTCAGGTTTACTCTACCAAAGTCTAGTTCGTTCTTCGGCTTCAATAAGTGAAAGGAAGCCAAATGCGCACTACCAAACCCATTCTAGGTCTCCAAGTGCTAGTCTCAAGTCTGTTCGTCGGAGTTGACAACGATTACGTTCTGAATGTACCGGAGATAACAGATTAAACGATGGTATAAAATAAGTTTTGTACTCACGCTAAGCAGACAAAATAAAGTTAGTAGGAATCCATCGATCTGTGCCAACAAACCTGGAACGAGTGGAAAAAGTTCAAAATCAAGGATCATTTCTAGACCACACCCGATCGTTGAAGGAGAACATCTCGAACAACGGATCAAAGATCTCGTCCAGACTGGAGATGGTTCGAAGAACATGCAATAGCATGGTCTTACTGATATTTGACTACTGTGCAAATGTCTGGGAAAGTTGGTACAATGGCAGAAAAAAAACTTCTAACAACTTAATCGCAATTTACCATTATCATTGAATGAGGGTTGATAAGTTTCCTACGGAGAAATCCCGGATACGCTACACTGGCCAAACCTATAATCCCTCAGGGATTATTTAAAAAGTATCTTGGTTTACAAGGCAATGAACAAACTTGCACCAGCTCATGTCCTCTTGGATTTCACACACGTCCATGAAATTCAACTTTACAACACACGATCGAGATGAATCTGCACCTACCACTACCCAAATCTGTGAAATTCCAAGGAAGCTTCAAATACGATGGCGCCAAAACGTACAACAACAGAAACGCAGAAACTTTTAGCAAATTAAAGAGTTGCCAAGCGCTACTTCAAAACCGCTAAATGAACATGAATACTGAACACGATCTTTTGTTAGTACCATCCAATAATGTATGGTATTATACAGTGTTTGTATCGAAGCATGTGGTCAGGAGAATTCATATTTTTCTAACTAAGAAATCTCTCACAAGACTGTCGAAAAATTAGTTGTGGTAATTTTGGCAGTTTCAAGAAAGTTCAAGGAACTAATTAAATGAATTATTTTCTAATTAGCAATTAAGCTATGTGTTGTAAGTTTTGTGAACGAATTGTTTATTGAGTTTATGACAACAGCTCCTTCGTTAGTGCTTATTTTGGTAACTTGTTAATTTCAGACACCTAACAGAGAATTTGTAACAACTGTTCGTAATTTATTGTTTCTAGAAAATAAATAGGTAAGAGTTTTTTCGGATTGCGTGAGGAATAAAGAGAACCGAACGAAGTGCAAGATGCAAGAATGAAATATACTACTGGACTTCTGTCCAGCATGTATTGCTCGTAAAACGAGGTTTACCTCGACATTTTGGTCTGAAGATCAGTAACTCCGTATGCATAATGAAGTATTTGCGAGTACGGAAATTAACCAATTTTCTTTCTTTAAATTGTATTTTTCGTTTTATTTTATTTCATACAGGGCTCTTTTAATCTTTAAAATTAGCGGTAGTCATATTTGTTTTGAATAAACATAAAATAACTAAAACTGTACTGGAGTCCTTATGGTGGTAAGAGCAAAATAAGCCAATTTTAAAACATAACAATACAAGTGGTGTTAGTTCTCAGAGCTGGAATGGTTTCAAAATACCCAATTAATAAACTGGGCCACATAAAAGTTGTTCTTTTTCATCCGTGTCCAACCTCAGTAAATGAAAATAACTACTTAAAATTCAATATTCTCCTCTGTTAACTGTAAATTCTATAAAATGTTAACTTCTTTCCATGGAAGTTAACAAAGTATGAAAGGAGAACTAGAATTGAGAATGTTCAATAAAAACTAAAGTATGAACAAATAACGTCCTTGGTTGTAAACTTCACGCCTTTTTCGTTTTTTATGCTTCAAGTGATCCACAACTTCAGTAAAATTAATCGCGCTTGTTAGTGCAATGCCATCTCACAACTTTAAACTTATTATTTATTGTCCATTAGTCCCTTCTTTACGCGGGTTCCTTCTCATGTGGAACCTTTCTCATAAGGCAAACAAAGCGAACGCGACGCATTGTCTGGGAGAATTATCAAGGTCTTGGAAGAAACTTGGGGATCACCCGCAATTACTGTGCTATAATCTGGAGTTGACAGCGATTCTGCTCGGATTATCGGAGATGACATTTTTAACGATACCACAGAAACTGGTGCTGGTAGATGCCATGATTCTTAGTGCAAACGGATAATCAACATGACATGTGTTGCTTCTCTGGGAGCTTGAGTGATTTCAAAATGCCCAATGAAAAAGTAATCAACTCTTATTTGTCATGCCTGTCAAACCAAAAAAAGAAAACGAAAATAAAATTTTCACTGTTTTTCATTTAGTTAATTACCTCAAAATCTAAAAATTCTCATGTTTATATTTGCCTTGCCATTAACAAACTGTTGAGTGTTGCATGGTGTGGTACAAAATTTTACAATACGCATATATTCCGATACGAATAACTTGTTTTGTTAACACAAATCTCGCTTTATGGAAATAACTGATGATTCGATTTGCTTCTATGACTGGGTTCTTGAAGAATGGTTTTGTTAACACAAGTTATACTGAAACCAAGATTTGTTCTCCCCGGAGCTCGCACCTGAACCCCCCGTAGATACGACTCGATGATCCGGCTACTGCGCATGCCTCGCATCTTGGCTTGGCAGGTTCGTTGGTACTAATGAGAATGAAGCTAAGCAGATGTTGTAATAGGAATCTAGAAAAAAAAGTTTAGAAGATACATTTATTGTGCTCTGTTTGTCTAGTTTTACAAAAAGTGGTCCTGAGACAATTACAGCGGCACACTTTTCATTACTGAATGCAATTTAATTCACATATTTCTTTCTTGTTTCCTTTCTTCTTCTGTCCAACTTTTGCTGATTCTGTCTTCTCGTTAAACTTAGTTTACAAGCACTCCAATTATTCCGAATGGAGCCTGAATAGAGCTGCCCCACAGAACGAGCTGCTTTTCCATGATGGTATTTTCTTCGTCAAATTGGCTACAAACTAAACACTAAGTGTGGCTGAAATTGTTATAAATTATTTAATGAAGAATTGGGTGGAGCTCCAACGGACTTGTACCTTCAGACTTCGTTCACACGCGTACGGGGCCGTTCAAGTTTGGGTCCTCTGCGGAAACCACGACCATTTGGCGTTGCGTTCACACGGGGCTCCCGTAAGTGTCCTGATCTGGGGCCAGAAAAGTGCTCAAGTTTGGGCCCTAAAAAAAGTAGGTCCCACTTTGGGGTCCGTACAGTTAAAACTTTATACGAACCCATAATTGCATCGTTAAGAGGTCAGGCCACTGTTGGAAAGGAATCCAGGAATAAATGCATTGTGTTCATGTTTCACAAGATTTTGGAATTTCGGGCCACGGGGGTTAACAGCTCTGCTTGATGTCTCATCTTATACATGCACTTAAATGATGCTACTTAATTATAATTAGGACCTCTTTTGATGCCAACAACTCCTGTTCCTGGACTAGGATCAGAACTAATGCCATTGCCAGTTACTGTATTGTATTTATGAATTTTGTCCATTTATTTAATATCTAATACTCACTTTCTAATATAGGGGATCAAGTGGTCCCACTCAAACCTGCCTTTTGGGGTCTGATCCTATCATTAGAGCTAGTTTATTAATTTATAGTGTACTGTTTTGTGTGTTTTTATATCAGTTTTTGACAGCAATTGAACTTTAGCCTATTCCTTCTTGCAACTTTGTCCAAAAAGAGTCCCCAGATAATAACACGTTTACAAAATATCCTGCTGATCTATCAGGATCAAGCCAATTGGCTAAACTGAGATTGGAACTGGCTTATATACATCAAACTATCATCCATCTAAAATGTGTATGCATGTAAATGTAGTACTGTATAGGCCTAGACAGCGAAATACTTACACAATAATCGTAATGCACACTGCACTCATTTTCATTTTCTTCTTCTGTACCGTACATGCTCCAGCTGCATTCAGCTCAAACAAATAGTAACACTCATTTGATTTAGTTGTTAAGTTGGACCTGTATTCTTCCAACACTCGCACGTCCGCCTGATATATTGAAAACAAAACAAATGTTTACAAACTGTAACAGGGTTTTTGTTTAGATTTGTAGCTAAACAGGGACTGTTATTGTCAAACTCCATTAGATGGTGGGTGGGCTGGGGGCATGGGTAGGTGTGGTCAGTAGGGATTTGCCCAGTGGCTGACCTAACCGGGGTTCCATAGGACCTCTTTGATAAATTATTTTAAAACTTTAAGGGGAAGCTAAGGATGCATTTTAGGCTAGGTTTTGGTTTTCCAACTTTTTTTGTTTTAGGGACCACTCTTTTTTTATGGGTAGGGGGGGCCAGTGCAATTTGGGGGGGGGGTCATCCCAAAAAAATGGACAAAAAAGGGGGGCCCAGCATGCAAAAAAAATTACATGTTTAAAGGGGGGGGGGGGGTCATCCCAAAAATAATCAACCATCCAACAGGTGTGGCATGACCAAAGAAGCAGAGGGCCTGGTATATCTGATTTTCATAACTACCCACAAGTGTTTATGACCCATTTTACACTAGACTGGATTTTATCACACTGCCTGTCATCCATGTGGGGATGGTCAGACTGCCTGTGTAAAGGAAATGGGCAGTCTTCCTCTTCAGATCATTATTAATACTTGCATCTGACCCTGAATCCTCTACACAAAGTGATGCAAATGGCATAGATGACCTAGTGCTTGCCATCATTGGCCATTATGATGAGCAGGCTCAGAACTGTGACAGCACATCACAATCTGGTAGAGCTCGCAATCAGAGATTTCACTCTGACTATTTTTACTTCTAACCAACTTTTTCACATTCTGTATAGTTACTTTTTTCTATTAATAAGAGATTAATTTCAATTAATCATTAGGCAAGCAGCAGCATGTTTTATAGAGATATGGAACCACCTGAAACACTTACGAATGGTTGTACATACTGAGTTAATTTGTCAAGATTTAGAAGCAAGTTTTGTCTGGTGTGGGTGTCCCGTAATACATTGCAAATTTGTGTAACTTGCTTCAGTATGTTATAATAAATCTAGAATTTACCATTTTGGCATAAAAAGTGCCAAAACAGCTTATAAAATACTGCTCTCAGCTCTTTTTTTAAGAAAGGGGTCAGGTAAAAAGTTAGTGTTATGGGGTACCTGAAAAATTGTAAGATTAGAGGGGGGGGAGCATCCCAAAAGTTGGGTATGGTCCATTGAATTACACTGCCCCCCTACCCACAAAAAATGAGTGGTCCCTTAGTTGTTACAAATAATAGAGTTGATCGATCCTCATTGACTTGTCACTACTAATTTATATTGTCTTGTATGAACAGAATTAATTTTACTTTTGATATCCATGGGTCTGAACCAAAGTGCCTTTGACAGTTGTAAAGTGAACAAGAAATGATTAAGGAGTTCACTTCAAAGCACAAGCTTAAGGGCCAGGATGAGCAGATTGTTGCAGTTGATACAATGTATATTTTGGTGTGAATATTATAAGGAAAGTGAAAGCCCTAAATGGAAAACCTTACCTGATCAAGTGAGTATCAACAACAGGGCCGTCTTAATTTTCAATCTTTTTGGAAAAAAAACTTAAAGCTTTGTTTTCAAATAGCTAGCTTTAACTAGTACATAAATAATATTTTAGTGTGACAGGGTCACCAGACCCCATTTACAGTAATTAAACAAAGAACTTTAGATTTATTTTTAAGTAAAGGAAATTAA
>JAOBAT010000053.1:0-11069 GCA_026413305.1 Hydrozoanthus tunicans
CTGAAAAAGTGGGGAGGGGTGGGGTAGGGGGGTATGTGCCGCCACCCACCACCTCCCCCGACAAAATTGGGTTCCTTTAAAATACCATTGTTCTGACTTCTTCCCTTGCAGGGAGCCAGTTCAGCTTTGTTGATCGAGGATAGCACACTGGTGACCCAATTTAGGGCTCTCCCCCTCTCGCCCCAGTATGCAACACCCCATCAAAACCGGTTGAAGTACCAAAGCAACACGGGTCGATTGATTACATATAGGCTCCACGGGCGGCATAACCGGGTAAACCGGCTAACAGCAGCAACTTGCGGGTTTGACATTTCGTGTAGTTTTCCACCCAAGGTAAATCTGAGAGCGCGCAGAAACTGCTGTTCTTCTCGATGAGCGATTCCTTGGCTATAAAGGAAAAGGTCAAAACAACGGTACTTCCTAGGAACCCAATTTAGGGGGGTGGGATATTATGTGCCGCCACCCACTACCTTTTTTCAAAATTGCTGAATTTCTGGAACAAATATCAAGTTTAATAAAATAGATATTGATAACGTGCTTGCACCAACGCCTTCTTTGTGGAGAGAGGAGTCCATAATACAATAAAAACCAATACCCCTAAATCAGGTTTTGAGAAATTGAGCTCTGAAAAAGTGGGGAGGGGTGGGGTAGGGAGGTATGTGCCGCCACCCACCACCTCCCCCGACAAATTTGGGTTCCTTAAAAATACCATTGTTTGGACTTCTTCCCTAAGTCATTTACTTAGCTACTTTTGTTTTGTCAATGCGTACAAATGGTAAAGAAACAGCCAGTAAACGGCACTGAGGCCTCCCATGTCCAGGGGGAGTGGACTTTCATTCGCTTAAAACTACGAATACCGGAGATTTTCGCCGGCCTAATGAGCCACCTGGCTCGGGAATGAATTTAGCCATGTAGCTAGCTTGCTTCTGTCAAAGCTTGCCGGTGCAAGACGCTATATTATGTCAATCAAGTCTCATTTTAGAAGTGGCCGTGCAGTTGGGCTGAAGCAACACCCTACAGACACCTTTGACTCATTTAAATTTAGCTGACAACTAAAAATTTATGGGCAAATTTAAGTAATTGCCGTAATATATTAGTATATTGAGCTGGACACTGCTTCTGGTTCATCGATCAGCAGGTACGAAGGTTCAGAAGTTCCGCCCATGCGCAGTATTCAAACACATGCAGACCGTGAACAAAGCAAACGAGAAAAACAACTTCCTTGTCGAAACCTAGTGCCTTTAGGCATATAAAAACTCAGTGATAATAATCGATAGCAAATTAAAACCTCCTTGGATGTTGGCACGCAACAGTTTTATTAGCAAGATATAAATTGAACAAGGAAATATAAACACAGACAACTTTGTTTTTCGTATTTACCATTGTATATAGTTTCCGTGAAAACAGCAAAAATGAAAACCCCTTGAAATTTTATTTTGCCATCGGCCAGGAAGCTCGTTTGCTATGAAATAACGCCAGCTTACAAAATAGTGGAACAATTTTATATGATAATAACAGAACATCCTAGAGGTTTTACAAATTATTCTCTAATAACTCACACATTCGGACTACGCGGAAACGAGAACTGTGCAAGCAGGTTTAATACTGAACAAGCTGCTACATACAAAGTAGTCTTTGCAACTGAGGCTCGAATGGACAGTTTATGCAACGACATATTTAATCGAGCTATCAAATACTTTTATTTATGCTATGTGTTAAAACTTTTCGAGAATTCTTGTTTCAACTCTAGACCGTTACTGTGGTAACGCTACAGAAACTGTGAGCGCATTTTAAATTAATAGCTTATCGTGAGTTATCAAGTCTTTTGAATTTGATTCTTTATCATACTATGAAACATCACACGTTTCTTGAATAATATACAAATATTCTTAACTTGTGTGACGCAAAGATAGTTAAGATTTTCGTCCAAAACGGAGCCACTTTAGTTTAGGTGAAAAGTGGAAGAAGCTCACGAGAAAGTTTGAAATCGCTCGCTGGTTCATTTAGTGTTCATGCATGTTACTACTTGCACATGTCCTTTTCAAATAACAAAAGCACTTTGAAATTTCTCTTGTTTTTCTTATCTTTTATCAATTCTCGGTTTGAAGTTACGTTGCAATTAAGGTTTAAAGATTAAAACCCCTGAAATTTGTGTCACCAAGCACGAATTCAAGTTAGAATTCGTTGCGAGCCCAATAATTTAACACAACCCCCAGCTCTACGTGCCTAAACAACGGAGGCGCTAAATTGTTCTGCGGTTTTCATTTTGTATCTTTGCATCTACACTCATCTATTTAAGGCTTAAATCAAGCTGCAAGTATTTCAAATTATAAGCTACATAACAAACTACGATAAGCCGCGACGATAACAAACCATTCTGGCACCAAACTACATTCATAACCGTGCTAATAAATATTCTCATGCTTATAACTCTTAATTGATAACGAAATTCATCTGCATTACTGAATCTGCAGGTTTTCTCGTTTCAAAAACGAAAATGTTCTTTCTCTAAATGAATGTGCCAAAACAAATACATGCACTTATCTTTTAAACTAGACTTCCATTATTACAGCGAAACTTAAGTTGCACGCCTGTTTTTTAAGAGTCTTGGGAAAGAAAAATATAACTTATGATATAAAAATTTAAGTATATTTATTCAAAACTCAACCTACCACACAAAAATGTTAGTTTAAGTAAGTCTTAAACCCACATTGTATACAATTCACTGTTCTACTGTTACAAAAACAGCATGTCAATACCGTAAACACGTTCACTAGTTAATGTTTTTCCTTTAATTTAAATTTCAGGCAAAAAAACCCATAATTATTCAAACCTACCGTGTTTTGATAGCCTCGACTTGTTAATATTGGCGATATTTTCAATCAACCTCAAGGTCCTTGTTTTACCTCAGACTTGCCTTTCGGATTAAAAACAGATGTCAACGAAGATTTATCAGCAGCACGCTTATGAAAAATTCATTTACATTATAAGATATCTTTATTTCTTATTCTCAGCTGCGGGTTTGTTGATTCAAAGAAACTTTTAGCCATAAATTTTTTATGTTCCAAGCATACACCGGTAATGAATGCGGAGTTTTGAAACATCCTTTGTTTGCTCATGAAGTGGTTCAAGATTCCTATTAGAACCCAGCAAAACACGAAGTTGGTTTGCCTGAGGCTCTCGTCCTCCTTCAAACCTTTGTCAACCGAAAGGAACTCGTTGTTTATAAAGAGCTATCAAAATCTAAATGACTAGTAAAGCTGAAAAAAGTATGTTTTACTTACTTATAAGAACCAGAAAAAGTAATTGAAGAAATTTAAAAAAAATAGTTCCACAAATTATACATCTTTGGTTGGACATTCACGGATTAAAATAAACATCGTAAGTAAATATACATTTATAATAACCAAAAGAAATTTGCAGTGGCTCAGTATCTAGGGATTTGTAGCCGTTTCACCTTAAACCGCAGTTTGTTTGTGTGTTTCGCTCATCTCAGACTCGTAGAATCTGTATTAAAATGAAGCCCGATGGCGAAGGTTGTAATATGTCACGAAGATGTGATTAAAACATGTTTGTGTACATAAAAACATACATACATACCTGGTCCTATATATGCATGTAAAATAGTATTAAATATGTGTACAACAAATATAATAATATGTAAAAGGATGGCAGTGGTCTCAACTGAAACATCGTTTTACCTTTTTTTCATCAACAAAATAAAACTTCCAAAAAATAGAGGAATCTTGGAAGTTAACCTCAACTGACACATCCTTTTTATTTTTTCATAAAAAAAACCTCCTAAAAAAAAAGAAGTCTTGAAAATATAACTTTTACTGAACATCCTTTTTTTTTCATCAACAAAAAACTTCTGAAAAAAATAAAGGAATCTTGACAGTAAACCTTAATCGAAACGCCCTTTTCATTCTTTTTTTTATCAACGAAAAAATTCCAAAAAATTGAAATCTTGACAGTTAACCTCAACTTAAACATCCTTTTTTATTTTTTCATCAACAAAAACCTTCCAAAAGAAATAAAGGAATCTTGACAGTAAGCCTCAATCGAAACACCCTTTTCATTCTTTTTTTTATCAACGAAAAAATCCCAAAAAATTGAAATCTTGACAGTTAACCTCAACTTAAACATCCTTTTTTAGTTTTTCATCAACAAAAAACATCCAAAAAATAGAGGAATCTTGACAGCAAACCAAGACTGAAACACCTTTTTTTTAGTTTTTCATCAACAAAAACCTTCCAAAAAAATAAAGAAATCTTGAAAGTTCACCTCAACTAAAACATCCTTTATTTTTTCATCAACAAAAAAGTTCTGAAAAAATAAAGGAACCTTAACAATAAACCTCAACTAAAACATCGTTTTACATTTTTTGATAATAAAAATGCTGAAAAATTAATGGAACCTCAGCTGAAAGATCTTTTTTTTACATTTTTCTTCAACAAAATACTTTTGAAAAATAAAGAAATCTTGAAAGTTCACCTCAACTGAAAATTCCTTTTTTATTTTTCACATTTCCAAACATAATTCTTAAAGGCTAAACCACTTTTGTTCATATGGAAAAATTTTAGAATTCAAATGGTTACTAAAACATTAGCACAGTTTCTTAAATTTACAGAGATCACAACAACTGTCAGCCAAGGTGTGGCTATTTATAAACATGAAAAGGGCTACGGGGAGGTACGTTTGTCATTACTCATCACAAATCAATAGAATATCAACGTTTTTAACACTGTTGTTATGGTTACTGGCTATGAACTCAGAAAACTCGATAAACCAACTCTAAAAAGACAACAGAGCAAAACAAATACAAAAAGTTCAATACTTAGTATTTAATAGATTTGAAGTGGAAACAACCTTAACCTTTTTCTAGCATGCAGTGTTCTCAAACTAATGATATTTAGCATATACCAACTCGGCTACGCGCTATTTGATTGGTTTAGAAAGAGTAGATGGAGACAGTATTTACCTCTGAAATAGTAGATAATGAGACAAAAGCAAAATGGCGGAGGGAAGTACTCGCTTCGCGTCCGTTTTGGATCACGATATTGAAAAAAAATTGAAAAAGTTTAAAGACATTCTCTGTTTTACACCACTTGCGGCATTTTGTAGTTAACAAGCTGTCAGATCATGTTTGTAGTAAATTAGGCTGCTAAATGGCAAGTTTCGTCTTGCTCTGTCATTTAATTAGTAAAAATATTTTTTTCTTACCGACCCATTTTTTTCCTAAAGGAAATTTCCATACACCAGTTGCCTCGCTGGAGTATACTAAAATACTTGTTCTATCTAAACTTTGGTGGATAGTGGCTTAATTAGTATATATACCTTTAATTTAAATTGAATAAGTGTTAATTATTGTGTCCAGATTTTTGACTGTCTCTAGCGAAATGAACGAAGTCACCGATTTGCGAGTTTTTAACATCACCAATAAAACAATAACCGAACATATATCCATTGTCTTTTCTTATAGCAAGAATGTCGTGTACTTCTTGCGCATGCGTTGAACACCGTAAAATCAATAAAAGCTCATCTCTTTGACAGTACCCTTTTCACCAGGAGTACTTGTATTTGAATTCCAGTTTTAACAAGTACTTGATTTCGATTTGCGCAACGTCATATACGATGTACCTGAAATACGAGTTAAGGAATTGCATTTTGCTATCAGCGTACCAACCTGTTACCCTTTCACTTCTAAGGACTGCACAAAATGATGTGTGCAAACATCATAATTTAAGGCGGGGATAAACCCAAACTTTTGTTGGATAGTGAGGAAGTTGGAAAAAGATTGACTTGAATAAGAAGAAATTTGAGTATAAGATCAGCAAACTGTTCCTCCTGGCAAGGGACTGGTACAGCTTTGGGTTCGAGAACGGTTTGGCTTTTTTACATCAAATATTAACTTCAAAATAAATTTTTAAACTTTCCAAAAAATCACGAAACTCAAAATTCTCTTTAAGAACACCAGTCTTCAAAAAAATAAAATAAAACTAAAAACACATCGAAAAAATCTTACAATATTCAAGCGGATTCCCCTTCATACCATCTGCAGATTCAAATCATGGACGGAGATATCGTAAAAAACGTGAGGAAAATTGGCCAGAGAGCGCACTTTCGGTGTACCCCCGCCTTAATCCATCTATTATATAGATACAAGTGCTTTACTGTAAAGTACACCATTCGTAGATTTCATAAGAAACCTTATCCGGGATACGAGCGACGTATTTTCCGTATCCTCACTAGTAACGATATCGCTGATGTCATTTCTTTGTTTTTTTTATGCAAAGAAAACATTCAATTTTTTGGCACACAAAAAAAACACTCAGATCTATATATAACAAAAGCTTTCCGCTAGGCTAACTCGTGAAATCTCTTCCTTCCGCCCGAAGATCAACTTCATGTTTTCGCGCCTACGTGTAATACCCTCTAAATATTTTCCATAAACTGGTCGGGAAAATTTTATCAAAAATTTTCGCCGTCGTTAGTTTGAAGGTACTGACGTTTGGAGCGTTAGCCTTTCACCCGGCAGAGAAATTTGTAATTTCTCTATCACGCTATTTCGCGATCAGTATGGATCCACTTTCTGTTAACCAAGAAAAACTAAAGACGAAATAAACCAAGTTGTGTTCTTAGTACAGAATTAATTAGCTGCTGGAGATAGCCTCAATGAATCATGTAAATAAACTTACGCGGGAATATCCGGGGGTAGAAAACAACTTTTTATTAAATCTTGGGAAATTTCAAACCATTTGTAAAAGATTTTTTTTCCACATTTTGATGGCTATAACAATTATATACAACTATGGACAAAAAAGAAAAAAAGTAAAAACTCCCGTTTTTCTTTTTATACGCTAACCTTTAAGGAAAAAAGTTTTGGTTTTTAAATATAGTTAGGCTGTTTGAAAAAGATTTGGTTTTTAGAGTTTTTATTTTTTATAGTGACACTGATTTATTCCCACTGACTCATTCAATGGGTGGGATTATTCAAAGGCTTGTTAACTTCAATCTTGGTTTAAGCCAAAATTCAATCAGCAATTTCTTACCTAACAAAAGACATACAGTTTTTAAAAAATACTACTTAGATTTACAGCTCAATTCATCCTCTGTGAGCTTGAATTAAAAAACGCTGTTCAAATACCTAATCCTGGATTAGTGCTAATCGGCCTTTGAACAACCCAAGAGCCGTATGAATCATAAGCAGTGCTATCTGAATGCAAATGCAAATGAAAGGATACTCATTGTACAGAAGAGTTGAGCCAACAGCACCGGTATCCACCCCCTTCCCCTGAGGAACAATTGTTCCGTCAGCAAGATGAAGGTCCTTCTTGGGGTCGGGCCCAGTCTGCCCGCAACCTGTAATTATAAAGAGACAACTATTGTTATTATGACGACAAAGACGATCACAAGTTATTCATTTGCGAGCAACTCAATGCATTTGTGAGAAAACTGTTGTGGCTATCTAAAATAACAGATGACATTTAGCCATCTAAAGTTCCACGAATTTTTGAAGACTTTGCAGAATTTGTACTTGAGACCTTCTGAAGTTTCCATCTGAGATACGCTACATGGTGTTTGAACAACGTAAGAGTTTGAGAAGTCAAATGTATCGTAACCCACAGCCGCCTGAATAGCCCAGTTGGCAACCCGCCAGTCTGCCGTACGGCGAAGGGGGAGGGCGGGGGGTTTAAAACAATTGAGGAGGAAGTGCTGCCTTTGTTCTAACATCTGCAGTCAGGAAGACCTTCGCGTCTTATCGGGTAAGGACATCACAACATAGGCCATGTTGGGCTGACCTGAAAGGGGACCTCAGATCCTATTGCCTGTTCACCCGTGACTCCTTGAGTCAAAAATGTAAAAAAACCCGCAGAAATAAGGTCTTTTTTTCCCTTTAAAATGAAAACAAAACTTGGATGAACATAAAAAACAACTTTCTTGACTTCTTCTTCCCTCACAAAAACTGAGCTGAGTTCGTATTCTATTAACTTTCTGAAATTCCATAACTTTCCACGACTTTTTCCATGACCTAGTATTATTTTTTCCTCAATACATCAACTGTAGTTTCAGTTTTCACTTATCCTAGCATAATGCAAGCTAAACAAGGTGAAGAAAGGGAAGCTTATTTTGAGACATAGTTGCATTACCAAATTTAACTCTAATAATTAAAATAATTTAACTCTCGCATGGTTTTACCGAACTGCGCCTCCGTCTATCTCTGCGGTGAAATCATTGATTATTCAGCAAAAAGCCGTGTAATTTTGTGCAATAAATGGATTGGTTATATTTTTTCCTACACGTTGTTACCAATATAAATTCTGCCAAAATTCCATAACTTTCCAGGCCTGGAAAATGAAATTCTAAAATTCCATTTTTTTCCAGGTTTTCCATGAACCGTTCGAACCCTGTCCATGAGAGGAATAGACCTGAATATCAAAAATCGCTGTATGAATCCTTCATACTATGTAAACGCACCTTTCACGCTGTGTTTTCCTTTTGGGGGTTTAACAATCATCTGTGCATGTTTCAGCTCATGCCTAAAAGCAGTAAAGGGATTCGAGCCTTAAAGGGGTACTCGGAACTCTAAAATCAACTGTTACCAAACAAAATCTTCAACTGAGTGTTAAAACGATATTAAAAAAGATTCCTCGTATCGCGCTGACTTTCCGAGAAATTCGAGTTTAAAACACGTTACTTGCCGCATTGTACCGGCGGCTCAGAAATAGGGGTTAAGCGGAGAGAGAGTGAGGCTATGACGTCAGATATGGGTAAGAATTGGCTCGGACTGAAAAAATTCATCATGGGATTGAGATATTGCACTTAATGTAAGTTGTAACTTTCACTCTTTACTGTGTAAGCAAGCTTATGACAACAAAAACAGTTAACGCCATAACCTACGTCACACTTTAACTACGTTTACCGCTGACAAGTCAATAAGCGCCCACGCTCAATGACTCCAAAAGACCCGAAACACGCACATACAAACTAGAATTTCTCGGAAAATCAGCGCGACACAAGAAAAAAGAAATTTAGATATGTTCTCAACACCTTGAAGGATTTCATTTAAAAAATATTGATTTTAGAGTTCAGTTCCCCTTTAAACATCCCTATCAAGCTTAATTTCTTACTTTTTAGATTAAGACTGTTGTCATCTGTGAACTCAAAATTCGAATAACCAAAGAAAATTTCAACGTCTTAGTATGCTTTTTAATCAAAAAAAGATCGGAATGTAAATTTTGACCGAGCAGGCCGGGGACTGGTAACCTGTGGCGTAGCAGCAGTGAGTTTTGTGGTTTTTGTTTAAAAACATTCATTTCTGTTAATAAAAGACATAAAATGTTTATTTCAAACATTTTCAAGCGAATAATTCATTGATGAAAGTTATAACAATGTGACTATTGTATCCACAATCCAACGTTTTGAGATAAAAAAAATGTCCCTGCCTAATGCCTCGTGCTACGTCATATGCCTCCTGCTACGTCATCATTGCACGCTTCACTTCTAAAAAATGGAACAAGAACGGCGAGAAAAGACTTTATTTTCGAAAATTACTAATATTTTAGGGTTTTACTTTTCATCTGGAACTTAAAAAAGTAAGCTTGATAGGGACTTTAAACTATTTCTGTTCACATGTAACGGTTCCCTATCCTTGAAGGAATCCTTCACTACATAACATTATTGGTGTCAAACAAAACTTTCATTAAGTCTGTGTTCATATCAGCAGCTCAAATTTAAAAATCCTGTACGTAAACTTAACGTCAAGCAGTTTAGTTTGATCGTTTCTATGGTTTGAATTTCCGGCGCGCCGCCATTTTAAAATATGACGTATTTTGGTTGCAGTGCCAGTCTCTACTCTCAATGAATGCAATAGCAATGAATGAGAGGCGGTCTGGCACTGCAATCCACCCCCTCCCTCGAGGTTTTCACCTGTGACAATTAAACAGTTATTTTACTTACATGTTACCAAGGGCAGTTTCACAGAGAAGCATCAATCCAATATTATTGGAACTTGTTGTGCGACAGTAGTTTGCAGACTACATACAAAAATACAAAACGTTTTAAGTCATGGCGATTTCAGTTTCAGGGAGTAAAAAAGCAAGATTGAAGGTGTCTTCTTTGTAGAAATAAAAGGGTGAGCCATACTTCATGCATGTGTTACTGGGAATTTCCCTTTTATGGCTAAAACTTTAAACGCGGAGTTTCAAATGTCTAATTAGGGGGGGGGGGAGGGATTGGATTGGATGTCAGTCTTTTAGTTTTCAAAGGATAAAAAAGAGCAAGGCGACGCCTTTGAAAGGTGATTCAACATAGCTCAACTAATACCTGACAATCAAAACCAAACCAACTTATCATCAGTGTCTCGACACAAAATTTACTTTTTCAAAGAGTGCCAAGTAAACGGAACTGAACTTTTCCAGGAACATCAAGGACTTCAGAAACAAGTTTCAAAATCCCACGAGTTTTTTAGAGAAACAAATTGTTACAACTCCAAAAATATTTCCAGGTCCAAGGAAGCGACTCATAAAGTGTCAGGAATACTCCGAAAAAACAAATAGTTACAATTCCTGAAATATTTCCAGGTCCGAGGAAGCAAGTAATGAAATTCCAGGAGTTATTATCTGTTATCATCCAAGAGGTGCTTTGGTGAAAGTTTTCTTAACGACTGTCATAGCATCAAATTCTTTAAACATAAACTATATATCAAAGAAGTTAGAAAAAAATGAAAAGCATACAAAAGCGACGTAATCTTACCTTTGAGACCATGTCTGTTGAGATGAAGAGAAAATGTTAGTTTGTTACCGTTCTGCAGCGATTCTTGAATGCTTTAGTACATTATAATGGTTATACGTGTGTTAGGAATCCTAATACCAAAAACCGTGATATTACAGTTCCTAACACACGTATCAACCGTTTTTAATCTCTTTGGGTACACATATGGCATTCAACCAATTCCTATTCCACCTCTTCTCCCTACACGTAAATCATAATTAGCAGTACTTTCAGGTGCTAAATAAACGGGCGGGGGTAAGAAGTTTCTTAAAAATTTAATAAGCGAGGGGGAGGGG
>JAOBAT010000064.1:0-11069 GCA_026413305.1 Hydrozoanthus tunicans
CAATGTGACTATTGTAGCCAAAATTGAATTTTTTGAGATAAAAAAGATTGTCTCTGCTTCATGCCTCCTGCTACGTCCCCATTGCACGCTTCAAGTCTAAAAAATGTAACAGGAGTTGCGAGAAAAGGTTTTATTTTCGAGAATAACTATTATTAAAGGGTTCTACTTTTCATCTGGAACTTAAAAAAATAAGTTTGATTGGGACTTTAACAAGTCTCGTTTCAAAATAGCGGCACCCGGGAAATTATAAATATTGAGTTGCTGATATGAACATAAACTTGACAAAAGTTTTATTTCAGACTAAGTATGCTGTACGATCCTTAAGTTGCTGAAAATTAGCTATCGTACATACCCGTGAACACGCTCAACAGTTCAGTTTCTATGAAAAGCATTTAACCGTAATATTCAAACTTATTTATTTTTCATTTCAGATGTCGTCTGATGAGAATTTTGTTATAGATGTTCATCCGCACCATAAAAACATTGTTATCGGCGCTGGTTTTTCAGGTAGGCCTCGATGCAAAAAGTGACTCCAGATTTTACAGTGTAAACAAGAAGTAATCAGAGTTCAGCTAAGGGATTTCGGGAGTAGAGCACCAATCGGGTTAACGATGGTTATACGTTTTTAAAACATCAAAACTCAATGCGTTTACAATTTGAGATAAAACAAATGGAAACCGATATAGTTGGGTGCGAGAGCGTTGAGTGCTTTAAAGATGATGAGTAGGACCTTGAAGACAACTCAGGGAATTTTTGGGAAGCTGGTAGAGGGCAGAGAGGACAGGTGTGAAAAGGTCGGAATTTTTAGTTAGGAGACAAGACAGGCCGCGGTGTTCTTGATTCTTTGCAGGTAGGAGAGAGAGAGTATTCGGGCAAGCCATGTCGTATGTTGTTGCAAAAGTCAAGACGAGAGCTGACAAAGGCATAGATAAGCTTTTCACAGTCCCCTTATGACTTATTTCTGAATGCGACTGACACCACGGGTCGCATAGTGCGCTGTTTTGCGTATATTATTAACGTGGGCGTTTAGTTTGAGGTGGCAGTCAATATTGGTTCCGAGGTCGCGTTCAACTAGAACTGGTGGAGTGGTGGTGTCGTTAACGAGTATGCCAGGTATAAGGTCACACTGTTTAAATAAGCTTTGATGTGAAATGAATAATCTCATCCTTGGTAGTGTTATATGCGAGCATATTGCTAGCACACCAACTTAGTATGTCTCTGGTACAGAGCTCGATTTTGGTCAGCTTTAGAGATCTGTTTAAAGTGTTTATTCCCACGGTAGAATTGAGTGTCATCAGCATTTACCATAGGGTCGAGTCCGTGGGCTACGGTCATTTCCTCTAGGGATGCGAAGTACAGGGAGAATAAGAGTGGTCTTAGTACCGAGCCTTGAGGTACATCGTGCAGCAGAGGTTTACCCGAAGAGAATGTGTTCTTGACAACGACTGAGTGTTGCCTGTTGTCGAGATAAGATTTGAACCACTTCAGAGCTGTTCCGTTAATACTACTTCAACATCGAAGTCTCTCAAGGAGGGGGGTGTTGTTGATTGTGTCAAACGCTGCTGATAGGTCGAGCATCACTAGTAGAACTTTATTTCCAGAAGCAATCTTTCGAAGGTTATTGTTTATGACACACAACATGACTGTCTCGGTTCTATGATACCGTCGGTAGGCTGGTTAGGTAGTAAATTGGCTGAGTTGATGCAATCCGTTGGAAAGGCCTTGGACAGGAAAGCAATGTCTTAGGTGGGCCAATTGTATTCTTCGTGATCTGGGTTGCGTTTTCTAAAAGTGATGGAAATATAATGTCTTTCTTGAGAGATGAAGGGAACACACCTTCGGACAACGAAGAATTGATGATTTTCTGACTGATGGAACGGTGAGGTCAAGGTGTTCCTTCAGAAGATTCACAGGAAGAGAAACGAGCTTGCATAACTTAGCTGGACATTTATGCAAGAAGTCAGACACAAATCGTTCAGTTACAGCACAGGCGATTTTCCCAACACATTTCCACCATTTCTGTTTTGTGAAAAGCCGCACTGGACATGACTTCGCGTGGTTTCAACTGTCACTTGCTTCATGCTTGGCGACCGCGCCTTTGACAAATTCCAAATGCAAAACAAAGCAAGCTACCACAGATGAAAAGCAAGGTTCTTCCAAACTGGTAATATGAAAAGTTTGGATTCTAATTGGGAGAACTTAGCGGCAATACGCCAATTTCGGTATAAACCCCGCGGGGTCCTCCCCTCGGCAAAAATCGTTGACAATATTAACCCATTTAATCCTGCTAAAACGGTTTCGCATAAACTAAATTTAAAAAATTAAACTCTAAAACCACTGCTTGAAAACCTACAAAGTGACCATTCATTTTCTTTGTCTTTGTAAGTAGATTCTGAAAATTTTCATTGCTACATTAAATTTTGAAATTTGTAACTTTTTTGAGGTTTTTGTGACTGGTTTTTGAAAATTTGGCAGGATAAGGTATGGCTGCAAAGGCGAAACTGAACACACCTTTTAACCAACCAGTGCACGCGTATTATCTAAATTGTTTTATGAAATCAAAAACATCAGACATAGGATGTGTGATAAATTTCAAGCCTAAGCAAAATTCAAACATGTTTGTCGTCCCCAAAAGCATTATTTGTTTAGAGAAAACTTTTTTTCGACTCCGATGTCTCAATATTAAGACAGTATTAGTTATTTTATTAGTTGATCTGGTGTTTCCAAAAAGTATTTTGAGGTCTTTGGAAACATTCATTTGCTTTTTTCTGACAGGGCATGGTTTTAAGGTTACACCCATAGTTGGGAAACTTTTATCTGAGCTAGCAATGGACAAAGATCCAAGTTACGACATCACACCATTCAGAATGTCACGCTTGGGCTGTGTGACAAAATCCAAACTTTAGTGAGCAAATAACTGAAGAGATGGAAATGATAACAATATAGCTAACAAACAAAACATGAGAGTGCAAAGTAGTTTTACCGAGCAGTTCAAACTTATAGCACGACTGAGTTAATTCTTATCTTTTTCTTTCGACATATTTTCTTTTTTTCGGGGGGGGGAAGAGGAAAAGCTAAATAGCTAAATAGTATATATATGGGGATGCTTATTAGCTTTATGGTGGTTATTAAAAACCTGAAGTTCCAGTTGAGTGTTTTGTTTGAGAAGGGGCGTTTAAAAGTTTTAAAATTTGCTTAGTTTTGGTTTTGATCTTATAACACAAGTAGTTTTTATATAACTCTGGTAATCATCTTCCTGAATACAATGCCAAAAACAGATTCCTGTTCTAGAGTGTTTCATCTTTCGAATCAAAATTTTTCGCTGTTCTTGGCACTTTCGGCGTTTCGTAGGGGGGGATGGGTATTATTAGACTTGGTTATTAAAAAAGTAAAGCTCTGGTGGGGTACTTTGTTTGAGAGGGGGTGTTCAAAAGTTTTAAAATTTGCTTAGTCTTGGTATTGATCTTATAACACAAGTAGTTTTTATACTGTTCTAGAGTGTTTCATTTTTCACTGTTCTTGGCATTTTCAGTGTTTCGTAAGGGAGGGGGGGGGGAATTATTAGTCTTAGAGAGGGTAGGCTTGTAAGAAACTAGAAGCTCCAGAGCAGTGGCTTATTAGAGAGGGTAGGCTTCTAAGAAACTAGAAACTCCAAAGAGGTGGCTTATTAGGGAAGGTAGGTTTGTAAGAAACTAGAAATTCCAGAGGGTTGGCTTATTAGAGAGGGTAGGCTTGTAAGAAACTAGAAGCTCGAGAGGGGTGGCTCCTTAGAAAGGGGTTGCTTAATATTCTTGTCTAACATGCCCGCAAGACATATGAAACTGACATAACTAGAAATGATAACAGTTACGACTGTTATCTTTTTTGACACAATGCAATTAAACAACGGAATGCTAGTATAAATTACATAATACAAAATAGGTTATACAATAGTAGCTAATTCCAACTTTGTAAGTTAAACAAAAACATTGATAGGAAATTAAATGTAAAATCTCTTGAAGGTAAGAAAAGAGCTCGGCCTTTGAGTGACGATCTATCACCGAACACGTGTTTTTTTGTTCTTGAATAGGCTCTTTGCAGCTAGGGGTCACGTCACCCTATCTACCTTAAACCAAGCAGCAACGTTAAAATTGTATCCACAAATGGAAAGAGCGGGTTAACATTAGTAAAAAAGCAAGCTTTCAGCTTTTAACCTCAAATATGTAAGAAATGACGAGTAACAGAAAACAGGAAATTTTCTTAGAATTTGTATGATTACCTTGCCAAGTACCATTTTTTTACACTGGCTTACCCAGAAAAATTTTGATTTTATATTTATTGTCATTTTTGAATGTACGTATTCTAAGTATACTGTTCGGCTTAAATTCTCATTTTAAATCCCATTTTCATAAGAAGCCGTTTGGCCTAAGATCTTCAATAGATTCATATTTTAAAAAAGGTTTAATCAGAAATGCTAAAAATGAAATAACTTTCTGTTCATCAAAAAATGTACCACAGCATTTCAGGCAGTGCAACTTGAAAATCAAACATGCTAGTACCTCTAAAAGATAAACCGATACTGTATTGTTAAGCTAAATCCTTCCTTGAGCTTAGTAGTTCAATGGGCCGGTGCTTATCTCCTGTTTCTGTAGTGATAAGCAGATGGGAGTCTGACTCCCCCAGGACAGGAAACTGAAATAACTAGAAATGATAACTGTTACAACTGTTATATTTTTGGACACAGTGAAGTTAAAAAACGGAATGCTAGTGTAAATTAGATAATATAAAAAAAATTATACAATGGTTGCTAATTCCAACTTTGTGAGTTAAACAAAAATATTAGTAGGAAATTAAATGTAAAATCTCGTGAAGGCTAGGAAAGAGTTTGGCGTTGAGTGACGATCTGTCACCGAACACGTATTTTTTTGTTCTTGTTCAGCTCCCAGCAGAACTGGTACTCATTGATACAGCCGAGTCGACTGGAACAAAGTCAGGTAAAGTGTTTTGTTCAAGGACACAACACTTTGGTCTGACCGGGACTCGAACTTTCGACCCTAGGATTATTCCAAAGTCACGTATATCCTGTACTAATCGCCAGTGCCCTTGGCCCTTATGAAATTAAGAACCTATTTTTAAATAGTTCTTAAAAAAACCTAAGTAGCTTAAAATCCCACTAAATATCCATTTCAGTAAGAAAACATTTTGGTTAAGTTGAAAAACGTGGGGACTTATATGTGGGTTTTAATGTATACTCGTACTCATTTTACCGACCCCGGAAGGATGAAAAGCTAGTAAGCTTTATTAAACGGGAAAGAAAGTTACCCAAACAGACCCAATACATAAATGGTCGCAATTTAAATATTGTTTAAGTTGTTTTCATAGAAATTAGTCCTATTGGCCTCGTTTTTGAGTAAAACTTTCCACAGGATATTGTTACGGCATAAAAATAGATCATTTTAGTTTTTGAAATAATTTGCATGTTTCTGACCGCCCTTTGCATTGACCTTGGCTACTGGAAAATGAAATATCTCTATATTAGTTTAATTCGTTTGTTTTGAAGGGTAAATGCCTTCCTTTCAGCTCTAATTTAATATAAGCTCCGTGAGAAAACCTAGTTTTTAGATTAATCTCTAAATATAAAATTTTAAAATCAACTTGAATTTGCTCTTGTTGCAAAGGAATAAAGGAAAACTGGCTAGATTTGTACAAGAATGGAAACAGCAAAGAGTAGTTTTAGCTCAGTAACTACTGCGACTTTCTACTTAGTAGTCACCAATATTCATCTTAGTAAACTTTAATTGAGCACAGCTTACATAATCTGTAATTTATGTAAAACTGAAGAATGCTTTTAAGAATCGAAACTGATAGCTATAAGCGTGGAATCTATGTTGCTGTCACGTTGCAAAACGTATTGTTCGGTGACCTTGGAAGGAGGTGTTCCCTCGACCAGGCCGATGAACGAACCTTGGACATCGTGATTGGGGGGAAAAGATCTTGCCACTGCGCCCACAAAAAATAAATAAGCTACATTACAAAATAGATTTTTTAACAGTCCCCTTAAAGATTATTTTGAGTTAATTTACAATTGGCTTAAAGAGGAAAACTACAGAGTAGGCGGCTCGTCTTGCGTGCTGTTCCGGTCGTTTGCAGCTACATGTTCTAGAGTAGCTACTCGACGTAAAAACACTGTCAGAAAGGCTGGAAAGGAGCTCTACTTTCGTGTCTTTCTAATTTGATTACAATCACACTTCATCCCACCCCCTCCTTGAAGCTGGAATATCCGTTTGTTTTATAGAAAGTGGTTTAAAATGCGTAATAATCGGTTAGTGGAGGCAGGTTATCGAAACGAGTGAAACATTTTTTCACAAGGAAAATTAAATGTATGACTTCGCGATGCAACATTGCACACAACGTTTTGCGAAGTTGTTGCACGCAACGTTACGCGAAGTAGAAACCGATCCTACTCCTGCAACTTTGCATGCAATGATTTCACCGTGTGGCTATCTATAGGTTTGACACAAGATCTGCTTCTAAAGAAAATTTTTGTTTGCCCAAAGCACGTACAAATTATGGCAAATTCAGCATTAAATTCCAAGGTCCAAAAATATGGAACGCACTCAATGAGTACAATCTTAACAATCAGATCCCTAATTTTAAACAATTTAAATCTCAAATAAAAAGTAGATTCCTGAAGGAATACTATAGTAGTTTATTCTTTCAGAAATTTGTTTTTGACTCTAAGTTCCTTCATTAAAATTACAAATTCAAATAGTAATATGGTACTGACACTAAAGTTATGAATACCAAAGTTTCACCTAGTTTACACAACTATTCATAGTTTCCTCCGATATTGTTCTTTTTATTTAGCTTTAGTTTAAAAATTGTGTGTGTATGTGTATTATATTGAATTAACTATTTCCTAATCCTGTAAAAATTGTACCTCTGCCTCTTCTATAATCAAATGTATACCTGTAACCTGGCCCTACCTCAATTTTAGCTCCTTGGTTATTTGTTAGGGCTGGTACCTTCTATATATTGAATGATTCTACATTTGAGTATTGTAATGAAAATGTCAAAGGTACAAATAATAAGATTGTTGTTGTTGTTGCTACATGAAAAAAGGATGCAATGTTGACTCGTGAGTCGTACCTCTTAAAGGCCTCGTGACTTCCAGTTTCTTTTCTATAATCACGAAAACGCAGTATTTCGCAAATAGTCTGACGTGTCCAGCTTAACTTTTATTTTCAAATATTCGAATAACTCGTTCGGTTATTTGAATTTAAAATCAACGAACAACTCGGTTATTTCAAAGCACAGTTCAGTATTCAACTTGAAATAAGCCGCATTCATAGCTGGAAAACATTCGTTTTGTCGCGCAATACTTTATCGAACACTGATTTTGTTTTTTTTAAATTGGTAAAGTAAGCGGACCTCGAAGAAAAATGAAAGTTCATTTGACAATTAATTGCTGGGTTATGGTATCACTTGCAGAGATATTTTAAAATTGCTCATAACCAAATTAAACGGTGACCCAGTTAACCTCCAAGCTCCCAGGTTACGTTGCATTTGCACCTGAAGTTAGTGAGTGACGGTTTAGAAAATACTTTCGTTTGTGTTTTTCCTTGGTTCTTCTTGTTTTTCTGCATCTTTATGGTAGCGTTACTTGTAATGTAATTTGAGCTCATGTGACTGTTGCAAAATTACAACGCTTAACGTAATCAATTTATTTTTGTTAGGTCCAATGAAATGTAGCTTCAAGGTTCTTGATCCGATAACCTTTGTAATCTTTTATAGAAAAGATTCATTGTGCATATTTTTCCAAAATGCTTCCGTTAACTGAACAAAAAATGAAGAAGTTGAGTGATTAAATTTTTCACAGTGTTGCATAACGCGCAGCCCAATATTTCGATATACTAAATTGTTTACACTTGTTCAGTATTGAGAAAGATTTATGTATGTGTATACGTACAAGTTCAGAAACAAAGCTAAAGACTTTTGTAACATAACTTTTATTATTTAGGTTTGTTTTTCACATGGGTTGGTACATCCCCTTAAACGTGATTGAGTGCACGACTCTCGTTATATATGCAAACCTTGATAAATACATACTGCGAAATAAATACGAAATCTTGACGTCAAACAGTCCAACTTCGTTATGTGACTACCAATAAATTAACTTGTAGCTTTACTTTACGGTTTTGCTGTTCATGAAAATGAATTTTTTTTTCTAAGTATACATTTTAACGTGTTTTGTTAAACTATTGTAGATTGCTGCTAATCAGGGGTCGAAACGCGGGATATACAAGAGCATAACTCTTTTGGAGCTAAGATATTAAAAAAAACAACCCTAACTTTGAGAATTGGGCCAAAAAAGTGAACAGAATCTTAGACTGACTGATTTCAGTGGTCTGTCAATACGTAAACCTTATCTTTATTCCAAACCTTAGTATAAACAGAATTCGTTGGAGCCAAGTAATGGTATGTGTGAGAGAAAAATAATTGGAAGACAGTAGGGTCTAAGATGGTGTTTGAACTAGAAAATTTGAAGCTCTTCCTTTCGGGCGTAACACTGTTTCAACCCCTGTTAGTTGGACCAACCAAACCAAAATAAAGTGAAAGCTAATGTGTTCTTTGAAATAGAATACAACCTGATTCAATGTGAACGAACGATTTGTATCAATGCGCTAGCTATATGCTATAGCGAGGTACGAGTACGCAACTCAAAATAAAAGTATACCTAAATGTACATATTAGTAAAAATTGGCAAAATTTTAGGACCGAAATATATAATCCTTTCAGCCACAGTAAGATAGTCAACTATAAAACCTAATTACATGACCTAAGCAAAATATGAAACTATGCTAAACTACGACAAAGAACAACATATGTATCCTATTTGGAGAGCTACCATTACCATTACGATATATGTTGCGTTTTGGCTCATGGAGCGAGTCGCGGTTAATTGTTGTATCTCCCTTACGTTAGACAAAACCTTAAGTTTTTCTTTTTTCATCCGTTTTTTAACCTTTAAAACTAATAAAGTTCTTATTCGGTACTTGTTCCTGAACACGGACAGTATAGTTGTTTAAACTCGAGCAAAATTATTCAAAAATCAACCAAAAAAATACACCTAGTTGCTGTTTAATGTTCAAGTACTAAAAAGGAAGACTTTGTTTCAGAGGGGCCTCTCTGTTATCCTGTTGCTCTCAGAGGAACCTCTCTTGCGCTTGTCATATTGCAGTCTCCTTTCCATACATCGGAGCTGTTGTTGTAACTATAGGATCGCCAGGGTGTAGCTCTCTACAAATGTCATCCTTTGTTAACGTTTCGAACGTCGACCCTTAATTGAAACATCAAGAGATTGGTTTGGCAACGTCAGTCTAGTATCTCTAGGCAGTACACTGGAGAATGCTCTATCATTATTATGGAGGAGAGGGCTGCATTACTGAAACCTCTGAAGAGCATTGAGAAAGTTACAGAAATAAACTCGTTTGAAATGGTGGCAAAACAAAAAGAAAAAGGACGACTCAAACTATAACATCAAATATTCGAAGTGAACAAAGAAAGACAAATTAGAAAGAAGTTGTGAAAGGATGAAATACAATGGTAGTGCGCGATGTTATGATATTAACAAACAAAATTAGACGAGGACCATTTTAATCACAGTTTAAATATTTAAGAGTTTTCAGCCATTTTAACAAGGCAATCAACGCTTCCACCAGGAAGCGGTAGGAATATAAGAAAGAAAGCAAAGGTCAGTATCGCTGTAAACGGATCATCACATGACAAAGGGTCGTGGTTACGCCCGATTAAAGAAAATAACTTTTTTACCTGGTTTTCTTAATTTTGTATGGACTTTATAGAAAATCCCAGCTTGTCTATGGTAAAGAATTGCGTCAAAGACAATATACAGCACGGCAAACTCTACGATGATGAACACCACAAAGAGTGTGGAACTTACCCCTGTGGAAAAAAATGTGATGACATTAGTTACCAACCTTTTCTTTTCTTTATAATTGAAATAAGGAAAAAGTACCAATACCAATATATATATATATATATATATATTGATCGTTGAGCCTGTTAAATTTCTAAAACTCAAACTCATAAAATCTCAACAAAATTGCCAACATCAGAATTTGTTGAAACAATGCACATTTTCAGAATCTACGTGTAAAGACAAGGAAAATGAACGGTCACTTTGTAGGTTTTCAAGCAATGATTTTAAAATTAGAACGTTGTTAAGTTTAAGGGTTAAAATGTTAGCCATGGGACCAGAAGATATGGAGAGTCTGTATTAAGAAGCCTTGTTTGTTTTCGCAATGGCGAATTGATGCTGTGCAACGCGATAACCGATGGCAAATTATTCTGCACTTTATCTTTTGGTCAAAAACGTGGTTGTAGATTAGTAAGAAGGACGACTTAGCGACAATCATGTCGACTGTTAGTTTTCAAGGTTACGCTGCCATGCGATAAGATCGTTTGCAATGATATCCATCTCTGACCACTCTAAGGAAGATCAAAAGCATGCAACAAAATAAATGGTTAGAGAACATAACAGAGGGAGCCTTGAACTACAAAGTTCTAATGTTAATCCAAATTCGAAACAGATAAACTATAATGTGCTTTAAGGATTTTCCTTGCGGCAACGAAGTACGAAGTACAATCGGTTAGACGTTAAGTGATTAAAATTTACCAATTAAGGAAGACTAGCAGTCAATTTTAACATTAATATATGAGTGTTATATTACAGAGGAAAACTTAGCGTCTAGAAAGCCAAATTGAAGGACCAAACTTTTTGACATAAACTCAATGTTGTTTGGATGCGAAACGCTTACCTTTCTTTTCAGTACCATAGGACTGTTGAAAATTTCGCTTTCTTGATCTTCCGATCCGCGGTGGAACTTGAATAGTCACGCACTTGCATTCAGTTTTGCTCCAGTTCTAAACGGATTTGAAACAAGCAAACTGTAAACAGCAGCTCAAGTTGATTAACAGTAACAGCTACTACTACTATTACTGTTACTACTACTACTACTACTACTACTACTACTACTACTACTACTACTACTACTACTACTACTACTACT
>JAOBAT010000075.1:0-11066 GCA_026413305.1 Hydrozoanthus tunicans
ACTGTAAACGATTGTTAAGCGCTTTGAGCATGTACCTATGGAAAGGCGCTATATAAATGCTAATTATTATTATTATTTATAAGAACATGCATGAGGCTGAAAATTGTCAAAAATTGAAGAACATGTTAAGAACATGCTGAGGCTGAGAAAAGGCGAAGAACATTTAGTTCAAGATGATAAACTATTGTAAATAGTTGATACAATGTCGTTTATAAATTTTGATTTTTAAAATAAGGCAATTGGAATTGCTTAAATTTGAAATAAATTAAACAAAAATGTAAATTAGAATAAATGCAATAAATAAAAACAAAACAAAAATAATAAAAATAAAAATCAATAAAATAATAAAAGTAAAATAACAAGAATTAACATAAATTGAAATAAATTGAAATAAATTAAGCAATTAAAATTGTTTTTTGGTGGGCTTCTTGGCTAAAGTTCTTATTTTTCATTTGCCAAATCGCAGTTGTTACAGGTATATCTCTTTAGACAAACTGGCAAGAAAGTCAGTACCGCAGCTACTTACTACTACTATACTACACAGATGTACCACACACGCGTACGGTAGATGTATTATCAAATATATATGTTAAGAACATGTTCTAGAACAATCAGCAAGTTTATAATCGCAGTAAAATAAACTGGAAATTTTAGAAAGTTAATGCAAAAACACGACGTTGCGACAGTCTTCAACAGGTATCTAGCAACCTGTCACGTGACGGGAGCGCTTTAACTTTCTAAGATTTCCGGTAAGCGATATAAATTTATTGGTAAATCTTATTCCACTGGATGGTCAAAACATTCATTCGTATGTTTAAGAATATCTGAGGGTGATATCCCAAAAATATCTAAGAACGTTCAGCCACAAACGAAAAATTTGATGTCTTATAAAAAAAGAGTGTAGTCCCACTGAGAACCGTAAAAGGGCCAGTAACATTTACATTTTTCATTCATGTTACATTTCACTGTTAGTTTTACAATCAGTAACTGGCCGAGCTGTCGCCATTTCGACTGTACGTTAACTTCCATCCAAAGGGTTTTTCTTTGTGTGTACATTTCGAGCTGAGTTGTCAGAAGTTTTTTACTTCGAAAAAGTATTTATTCTCTTTATTTATTAGTATTACTATTATTTGTGTTTTTAGGGGGGGGCGGGGAAGATGAAACGAGATTTGCTCCTGGAACGGGCGGAACTTTAAGACCTTGCCCGTGGTCAATGGGAACATGCATACGTCTATTTTCATTAAACAACACAAAAACGCGGAAAAGAATAAAAAAAAACTTTCTCAACACATGTGGATATTCCAGACGGCAAATAATTTTTTTTTATTTGCCGGCTGGAATATCCGTATAAGTTGAGAAAATTTGTACATGTGCCCCTGCCATGTAGGAAACTTTGCTCCTTAGGCCTCGGTCCTACAGAACAAGACCTAGAGTACAATTTTTTCAATGCGGACAAGTAATTTGTATTTATATCTGTTGTTAAACTTATGTAAAAATATCTATTTTGGCTTTCAATTGCTAGAAACATTGGCAAACAAACAAAAGGTTTTACCAAGTTTATTAAAAAACAGTAATATAAGCTAGTATAAAGACCGAGTATCAAGTTGCGGTGGTGAACTACGAAAGGGAACTGACAAAGAATGTGCATGATGGTACATATTCCTTGTTTCAGGTATTAAACGAACAAGACATACAAACAATGATTCACAACCAGTCAGTCTGTTGACCATGCCTTGACAACCTGTTTCTCAGCTTTCCTGTCTTGTTTTTTCTTAAGCATAAGTGAACAACAAGTGCATGTAGAGATTTAATCATCTATTATATCCTTACAACGAAATGCTCAAACGAGTGAAAATTTCCTTTGCATGCATCTCTCTTTTGTTTCTCACACCCTTTTTTGTCAGCTTTAAATTGCGCACGAATAATTTTTGCTTTATTTTACACAACTTGTTTTTTTGCTACACTTAAAAGTTTTCGATCACAATTACAGAAACAATAGTTGGTTATTTTGCATATATAGTTGTTCTGGACAAAAAATGAACTCCTATTCACATGGATATGGCAATCAGCTCTGCTTGATTAATTCAACTATACGCAATTATATTTGCTAGCTCTAAACGCATTGTTTATTTTGGCATCAAAACAAAGACGGCGATTTTCTTTTTGAATACTGATCATGAATCGCCAAAATCACCATAAGTTTATACGTTGTGAGAGTTTTCTGCTTTAACATAGTGACGGTTTAAGCCCTGTGTTCAAACTCATCGTATCGACAGGCCATTTGTAAGGCTCTTCTTTATTGCATCTTTTTTCCGCTGAGGAGAGAGAAACGAGGGTGTCCTTTATTCTTGCTTCTATTTTTTCGTCGAACTTGTCAAAATACCTGAAACAAAAAATAAACAAATATTAAGTAAATATAAACAAATAAATAAATAAGTGAATGAATGAATGAATGAATAAATAAATAATTTATGCCCTTGGGTCTTGTACCGGCTTGGGTTTAGAACCTATTTTCGGTATTATGATTGTTTACCTTTAAATATCGTATTCTTCTAGATTTTACTTGACCTGATACTGATGCGTGTTAGCTTCGAAATGTCACCACTTTTAAATTTTAGATTTGAAATTTTACGTTTATTATGTATTTATAATATTTTAACGTTTATCGTCTGTAACAGTAACATACCAAGCCTTTTCCTTTTTGGAATAAAAAGAGAAGGAAAGAGAAAAAAGGCAAATAAAAAGATGAGAAAAATGTTCTGGCTATGATGCTGAATATTTATTTTAAATCTGTGGCTAAGGGCTTCAAAAGCAAGTAAAAACTAAGTCTCTTAGAAAGGATTTTAAAAGAGAGAGTTTCAAGCTTAAAAAAATTTTGAGGGAGGTAGTTAAAACACAAATTATGTTGAGAAAAGGGGAAAAGAAAGGTCGTCGGCCCAACAATGATACGAGACTGCAAGCTTATAACATTCTGAAGACTTTTAGATCAGAGCTTAACTACCAATCGTACGGAGAAGAAGAATTTATTTTAACTGTCTACACGTCTATTGCCTACATTTTTTAATAAGAACATGAGGCTGAAAAATGCCCAATATTTAAAAACATGTTAAAGACATGCTTAGGCTGAGAAAAGGTGAAGAACAATCTGATTAGTATTTACTAACATACGTTCAGTTGGGAAAATGATGAACGTTCTCTTATTGCCTGAGCCCTGTCACCTTTGTGTTAGAAATTTACATATTTATCATAAAAACTGTAGCAGGATACTGTGAGACATCAAGATGATGATGTTGTTAGCCAGTATAATTATATGGTGTGAAATTGAGGTCACGCACATGACACGCGACACTATGACTTGAACTTGTTAAACTGGTCTGAGCTGTTTTCTAGAACCCAACACGAGGTCGTGTAGACTCTATGTTGTCGAAGTTGTACTCTAGGAATAAAGTTGCAACTGAAAAACAAACAAACTTTTCAGACCACTCCTAGCGGTGGGGATGCGATTTTCATGAACAGTGTGTTGATACCAAGTTTCAGACAATTAAAGTTTGCTGTGCTCACTCGTCTTGAAGTTATTGGAAAGGATTGTAATGGATAAATTGTCGATCAAATTGGTATGGGGTTGGTGGCCATTGAGTTCTCCAGCCTTTCTAGTGAGCTCAGAGGGCATCAAAATCGTTTAGAAACCAAAACCAAAACAGCTAGCTAGAAAGGATCAACAGACTACCAAAAACAGCATCAGACCAAGGTAAGAAACATTTTATTGAAAATCAAATTCTTAGTTTTACTTCGCTCGTGATTCCATACAAATGCTTTATTTGAAAGTCCATACTGATTTTGTGCCTGATCGCCTGTGATATTCAGTATATTAGCGAAAAATGAGTCACACTCTTTAACAGCTCAAGAATCATAAGCAACAGTTTGACGAAAATGTTTGAATCACGAACTCACAAAATCACTAATCAAGGATTACAAGAATAAACAGCATCATTGTTTTGCAACATTATTAACCTACCAAAAAGCCCTTTATCTCAAATTGATTCGCTCAGTTCCAGAAACATCTCCCCCAGATTCTAAAAGTTAACTTCCTCAGTTTACAGATAGGGTAAAGTACTTACACTACTTTCACATCTGCACTTTTAAAGATTTCAATTAAAGCAGCTTTTTCCTGTTCAGCTTTGGAAGGTTGATTGGTCAGGTCCGGTGGGCAAATATAAAATAGCTTGACGACATTTGCCTGCGAGATAACATATATTGCTAATGAAATATGACTCAATGTAGCATAAAAAGAATAATTTCATTGATTAATTGATTTGTTTGTTAAGTCAACGACCAGTTTGTTTGTTAATAGTCCATTTTAAGGTTTCTGAAAGGTTACCAAGCTTCTACTTGAAACCGAGGCAGAGGTTGCCCTGGCACGGTTAGAGAAGTGGAAATGGCATGGTTATCACAAGAAAGAAACATGTCTTTTAGTTCCACTTCTCTAACCGTTCCAGCATTCGCCTCGGTTTTATGCAGAATCTTTGTTACTTTTTAAAAACCGTGAAATGGACTATTCGCTTACTCATTCATAATAAAAAACAACAGTAGTAAAAGTGGCGGTAAATGATAACAACTAGCAGTTACCGATGATAAATCAAATGCTGCGAGCCGAGGTTGAGGCCTATATATATAACTTTATTTGGTGTTGGTGACAGATGAACAAGCGCAGTATTGAACAAAACTGAAAAAATTAGCAAAGTTTTATCGAGACAAAATTATCTATAAACAAAAATTGTTCAATCACAATGTTTCAAGTCCTTCAAAATGATCATTTAGTTCGTTACAGTCAACACTTGTGTGTTTGAAGTCTTCTAAGTAAGTTTGTAGTAAAGAAACTTTTTTATCGGTGTGGTGTACATTACTGAAACTATTTTGCAACCATTGAAGTTTGATAAAGCTTTTAACAAAACTCATGCAGTAATAATTATATTTCGTATACAATATGTGAATACATTGCAAAACTGAAACTTGAAGCTGTTTCACATATACCAGTTTTTTGGAACGATTGGAAATATTTACATCAGTTTTTGTAACAAGGTTTTTAAAAACTTTTTCCTGTTGTTTAACATGTTAACAGAACTATGTAATAAAAACAAACATTGCAAAATGAACGATTGCATTATTGTTTCATTTTTAAGAGATCTTCTTTGAGACTGACGTGGATGTTTTTAACTAATGCAAGTTCTTGTAGAGTCTACTTTTTTAAAACGGTTTGTTGGTAACGCACTTTAGAATGTCACCTTTTAATTTGGCACTAACTTTTGTAATGATTGATTGAATCGTCAATGGTTGAGCAATCTTTCGAGAACAGCGGCGCTGCAGTTGGAGAAAACTGCCCAAACCTTCCATAAACTTTGAGTGCTGTTTAAAGCATTAGCAGCAACTTCGAACATTTTGGAATTTTTTGTAGTACTTACCGTTTTGTATTCACCAAGACAGACCAAACCACAACAAAATAAAATGGCTTGACTGATCGAAACGAGCTCGGATCGTGTTCGTGTGATGCTTGTTCAGTTATCCGAAGATGAGTATGACGAAGATACCGGTCCATGGATGCTGACCGGGCAATGAAAGTCTCAAACCAACCCGCTATATGGACACGAGCCAGAACACCTGACAAACACACGAATATAGCTGCGTAGAAGTTCGATCGTGAACGAGCTCGAAATTGCGACGGATCATTCGGTCTTCAAAATTATGTTCCTCGATACACTGCCGTTTAGAGACACCTAAGCCTAAAGTGAACTTAGATGACAGAGTATCAAATAAATGTGTGGGTAATAACTAACTTGTTTTTAAGATAGTTTTGGGGTTGTTGTTTGCAATTGGTTGGACAAATTTTAAATTGTGTGTATCTTGAAGCTTACCTGTGCGATAAGCTTTGCATCATCCAGATCAGGAAAATGGGTGGTAAAGCAAAAATACTCTCTACCTTCTTTGTGTCTCAAGGATAAAACATTTGTTATTGCTGACACTTCAATATCTGTTTTAAATTCGCTGAACGCAGAATCATCACTATCGATGCCCCGAGGATAACCGCGGTATGACAAGCCACATATCTGAAAGTAAAAATGATAAAGTCAGCCTGCCTTATTGGTTAGAGCTAGAAGAAAAAGAGAGTTGAGCACAGTTTTTTCAAGAAAACAAACCTTTAATGTGTCTTTGTCCACCAAAATGCAACCTTCGGGCTTGTCTGGAACAGCACTCTTCATACTCGCTGTCATGGCCAGAAACATGAACCATTCTACCCACAGATCAAGGGTTTGCACCTTGCAAGTCTAGAAAAATTATTCAACATCTTAATTTTAGAGGCAGTTAGCTCTTTCAAAATTAAAATGTCATTAAAACAGTCATCCATTCATGATCTGTTTTGACATGAATGAAGCAAAGAGGGTACCTAAGCACAAGAGAATCTATGGGCTAGTACAATTTCACTGTCCGTAAGTTAAGTTTGATTACCAGCAGCCCTCTGCAAACTATATATGAAAGTATCGATTGTTAAGGAAGTCTTCAAATGTGTAACAGGAAGAATGCCAGGGATCATTTCTTACCTTGCCCATAAACTCCTCACAGCGCCACCGACTTCCGATATCATTAGACCGATTTAGTTTAAAGCATTTTGTATCCTTAGGATTGTTTTTTCTATTCTGTTTAGCGTTTTCCAGAATACAACCGCAATCTTGCCACTTGCAAATAAACGCATTTTTAAAACCGTCTAAGGTTTTGTCTTCAGCCCTTGGGTACGGTCTAAATGTGAGAAAAGTACCTTCGTGTTACAGTAGTGTAAACTAGACATTGGTTAATGTTGGTTCATTGACGCGCCTTTGCTTAAATCTATACTCTTTTGATTTGTCTATTAATGAAATAAACAACAGTACAATAACGATTCAACGTAGGGGAAGTTTAACCTATTTTAATAGTTTATAAATTTAGATTGTCCCAAATAATATATTCGATATGCTCCCAATTTAAGATTGACTCCCAAAAATAGAACGGCCCGTAAAGTGCTCCAACTGAAATAACTTCTTAACTTAGAACTCAGTTTCCCCAAATCAGTTGGCTAAGACCAACTCAACTTACATTAGTTCTACTTTAGCCTTTTCCAACAAAGTCTTTGATTGCAGGTAGTACTTGGAACTTCTGAACGACAGGAAATAAACTTTTTTTATTCCTGCCTGTATCAAAACAAATTAGATAACGTCAGTACCAAAACTGAGAGATACAAACACACCGACATTATGTATCACTGCCTCAAGAAATAACAACATCAACTGCTACGCAGAATGAAATACCCGTCCAAAATGAAATAAAAGATAACGCTAAATGAAGTAAATTACTCATAATCTAAGTTAAATTTTGTCCCTACATGAAGTAAATTGACTCGCCCTAAAAATAACACTTGAAGAAAATAACTACTTCGGCTGTGCTTGTTGCCATCGTCAGTGCAACTAATTTACAAATTCGTAAGTGAGTAGATATATGGGTTCTAATTAACATAGAGTACAAAGTTAACAATAGTGTTCTAAAGACAGCTTCAGGTTTACATGCTTGACTTGGTTATTTAGACTAGGATTTACACTCTTGATATGGCTAGCCTCTTTTATTCTAAGCGCAAATTCCTTTGGGGCGGAACCAAAAACTTGAAAACAATGCTTCGAGCAAAGTTGCGAGCATGCTTCGTTGCGCTCTCGATGTTTATGAATATTTGAGGCTCTATCCGTAACTCATTAACGCGCGTTGCTAAGGGTGAATGACTGTTTCTCCGATAAGCAGGCTGTACAGCCAGCACACGAGAATTTATAAACGACGCGTGCGCGCAGGTCGCTAGGGATAGGGTCTTTGACACTAAACAGACTGTCTATTTTAAGGATACACAGGAGACTTTTGAGTGCTGTTTTTCATTGCGGCCGTAAAGATACTCAACCCGCGCTATTAGAAAAAAATTATATATATTCTGAAAGGTAAAAGAACAAAGTTTTGGTCTCTGCAATCATTTTTCACAATTTTTCAACCAAAAACAAGTAAGAACCATTTTTCTCAAAAACTACACGTTTTTCCCGTAATGTTTATTCTCCCGCACGTTTAGACGAATACCGCTGCTTTTGTTGCAATTTGTTTACCACACGTTGAGGTCAAAAACCGTGTCTCAGTTTTCTTTTAATTGCTTTGTTGATTAGTTATGATTTTTTGAAGTTTGACTTTCGAAATCTAGCTAATATTTTGGCACTAACCCTAATAACTCAAGAAGCAAACGATTTAAAAAAATCTGAGACACACGGTTTTGGACTTGCGAAGTTTTCCTAACATTGTTCCAAATTTCAGTTGAATTTATAAAATATTAAGGGAGAATAAACGTTTTGAAATCACGAATTTTTGCTGAAAATTGAAGTCCAGGAAAAGCGAGTTTTCTGTCCTGCAGAACTCTTATCACTGTTTGCATAGAGGTGTTTGCTGTTCACACCTTCGTCATCTTTTGACCAATAGTCGTTTAGCAAGTGCTGAACATATGTCAAACCATCTAAAAATACTTTCGCTGTGGTTACAACATTGCATAAAGTACTTTGCGCGCACGATCGAAGAAAAGTGTTAGTATTTCTCTTTTTCCTGTGTGCAATGTTAACTTCGAAACATGTCAAAAACCAGAAGCAAAAACATTACAAAAACTGGACGACGTCGTCGCTCTATATAATAAATAATGATATACGCAATACTTCTACATCAACTGCAAGCTCGGATTTACGGGAAGTAATGCTTCAGGAAATGAAAAGCGCGGGGAACGTGGCCTGAATTTTCATCACGTATGGTCTTTACATGTTAAAACTTCTACCCGAACAAGTTTTTTTGACAACGAAAAATCGTAGATACGACGGAAAAGCGTTTGCTGAGGGGCTCGATATGAGTACAAAGACACGGGCGAAAAGAGGTCAAACACCGCGACGAAATCGATACGTTCACACTATACTGTAGCTGGAGCTATGCTCTACCCGTAAGTAAATCAAACTGTTATCAACATTAGAACTGGTTGATTCAAAAATTCGGGTTTGATAAATTGTTTATCTAAATAAGTTTGAAGAGTGCCTTATTTTGACCTCAGGCAATCTCTACATTTAAAAACAAGTAAATACTGAAGTTGAGCTAATAAAAATCAAAGACCTCTGTGTTTCAGCTGCTTTTAGTAGCAATATAATAACTGAAAGAAATATAGCTCATTATGGCAAACTTTACAAACTGCTGAGTTAGAAAGACCCTCTTCCAAACAGGTAGGGTCAACAATATTCAATTGTTTTGGTGTCGTTAAATCACCGGCAACTGTCGACTGTCTTAATTTTTCGAAAGCTTGCCCCATCGGTGTTTCTGTTTTCAGCACTGGCGGTGACCCACGTTTCACGTTGTTTATAATAAGAGCCTCGATCGCTTTCCGCGATAGATATCTTTCGTTCTTTTACGAATAGTTTTCTGGAGTTGAGTCTTTCTCCGCCGTTTGCCAGAGCGACAAAATGGGCTTTGTATAACTGATGGTATTCAGACTACCGCAGATTGTTGACTGATACTATATACAAATATCAAACTATTTACAGATGAAAATTTAAAATATATACAAAACAAAATAATCAAAAATAAGCTTTTTCCTGTGAACAAGCGACGCTTCAATGAGAACTCGTTGGCTTGTAATGCATGCTGCGTGTCACTTTCGTGACAACAGCGGGATGACGTCGTTCGCTTGAATAAATTATTTTGAGCTTTGACAGATACTGTCAACGCTTTCACGCCTCGTCTCAACTGGCCTAAAATACGTTTTTCGCTATAACTCGAGAACTAAACTAGATTTTAAGATAAAGTTTTCGAATATAGAAAGATATTTGCGGACACCTCCACATATTCAAAAATTAGGAAATGTGATAACTGAAAAAAAAAATTTGTCAAAAACCCTCCTGTGTATTTTTAAATGAGGTGAAAACTAACTCACTGATGTTAATGTTGTTACAGTAGCGTTTTGTCAAAAGGGTTAGACGTTTTTGCATGAAAGGTGAATAAGTGCAAATAAAATCTCCTTTCCTCTGGTACTTTTTCTTCATTCTACACACGTTGCAGCAGTTCTTCTAAGACCTGTGCGGTACATTTTTCGTCTTTCCGAAGGCTTTTTTTGGCTTCCTTATCCAGCTACCTCGTGTTCCTTCCTCCTTCTGTCTTTTGTCCTTTCTGACTTTGTGCCGCCGATCTTCTCTTTCAGATTCCTGCTTTCGTCCACTTTCCATATTTCTTCACTGATCCACGGTTTGCTCTTTTTAAGGGGAAATTTATTGTCCAAGGTTTTTTTTATCTGGTATGATTCCTTCACAGCTGTTCGGTGGCCGGTTTCCACGTCCTCTGAGTGCAGATCTTGTTAGCTGGTAAACTTATTCTGAAGCTCTATCTTAAAGGCTTGCTGGTATTTTGGTAGTTTCAGTACTTTTTGGAGCTGCTCTTCCTCTGAAGTCGCAGATGACCAAGTGAAACAAGACGAAGAAGCCTAACCGACAGGTTAATTATGTTATCTTACTATTAATAACAAATATTCTTCCTATATACACAACACTGTTACTAAGTTCATTAAAGCACTGACGAAAACTGTCATTTATGTTTTGAAAACATTACCTGAATTAGTCTGACTGCACACTTCATGCAGGGAAACAATGTAACAAATGCAAAGGCTCCCTCGAGTGACCTATGGCCTTTCAAGAGTACCGCATTTGCTTCAGCATGAACAATGTAATCCGACTTGTTGGTATTCTTTTTTTCTTGATCGTTGGCATTTTCAGCTTTACCCTCATTGGTTTCCTCCTTTTCTTGATCGTTGGCATCTTTAGCTTTACTCTCTTCGGTTTCCTCCTTTTCTTGATTGTTGGCATCTTAAGCTTTACTCTCTTCGGTTTCCTCCTTTTCTTGATTGTTGGCATCTTCAGCTTTACTCTCTTCGGTTTCCTCCTTTTCTTGATTGTTGGCATCTTCAGCTTTACTCTCTTCGGTTTCCTCCTTTTCTTGAT
>JAOBAT010000086.1:0-11062 GCA_026413305.1 Hydrozoanthus tunicans
GATGTTGAAGTTTCGAATTGATCGATACATATTTAATAAAGAGTGGAAAAGTGAACCGGTGAGTTTTTAGTTTGATGACATAGTAAATACGTATAGTTTGGTTCAAGTGTCGACTGATATGAATAGTTTTATTCTTATTTTGGAACAACGGGTTCTGTTAAATATGATTTTAATGTGAATAGTTCGTTTGGTAGAAGAACGGTATGTTGCTCGAAATTTCTTAGCTTAAATTAACAATTTATTACTAAAGATAAACTTGAAAGCATTTCATTTCTATCGTATCAATACGACTGTCGCGGAAACATTTTACCTTCGATTATACAGTCTTGTTCGAGCGAAGTACTTGCCCTGCAAAATCTTGCAAATGGCTCTTGGTAGAGTGAATTTCGTTGCACTGTTTGTGTTTTTAATGTGAGAAAACACAAAATTAACAGTTTCCTAGGAAGAAGGTAAACTTTTTGAACGAATTGTTTTGAGTGTTAACGTTGCAATTGTGTAGTACAACACAAACTCAGTATTGGATCCTTTGCGTAGATAGTGTGAGTGCGTGAAGATTTGACGTGTTGGTAGAAAAGCTAATATTGGCTCAATTGGCTCAAATAGAATAGTTATTGCGTATATACCAGCAATTAAGCTAGAAAAAAGGAGTGCCACGTCGTTTGATGAGAACCAGCTAAATTTGGCTGAGATCGATTGCTTTATTAAAATCATTATGTTAAAGCTCTCCAAATTAAATCTCTATGACCCGACATGCCATGAAAACGTGACATGATGCCTTTCATACAGTGTCACATGTTCAAATATTCAAATCTAAAGGAAAATAATGCAAGTCAATATTGTTTTAAATAAATGTTAAGTACGTCTGTGATGAAGTACAATGATCAATTTGGTACAACGGGGGAGGGGTGGGGGAGCGTAGGTTCGTGACTAGGTCCAACCAACTCAACTCGTTAGTTGCCAACAGAAATGACAAACATTTTTAATAATAAACGTAACCATTCAAAATTTAGTCAAGAATTTCAGCCTAAGCTAGTTCGAATGTAATTTCGGCCAAATTTGAGTCTCTTTCCTTATTCAGAATAACTCTCTCACCATGAATATAAGCAATTATTAATTGAGGCCAACGAATACTGGTTGTTAATTAAAAGCCATGGATTGTAGTTAGCAAACATTGCTAACGTTTACAGGAACGGAACCAGAAATTTGCGAGTGGGGGAGGGGTGGGGGAGCGTAAAGTTCAAGTCAATTCTTTCCCCACCCTCCACATCAATAAATGGCCAAACTACGCAGGCGTACACAAAAACTGTGTACCAATACTGCACCCTTGTACCCAGCGCTTTCTCGTCAGAAAAACCGCTGGTCAAGAGGAGCGAAGACGCTGGGTACGGGGTGCAAGTACTGTTAACAGGGGTGAATTCACGTTTATGTTGTGTGTAAACAAACAAATGATAAGACTTGCCTTCGTCAAGTTTCCAAATTGAGTATCAATCGATCCTCGATCAATTACACGATAAAAAAAGAAATGATTCCTGTAAGTATGGAGTTCAAAGTCAAACTACTGGAAAGTTTAACATTGGTTTTCAAATATCTCGCGTTTCAGTTCACGAGCAGCCTCTCTTTTTGAGTTTATGTGAGGTTCAAGAGAGTTGAATACGATTTTGTTCAGCAAAAGGAAGTAGTTATATTTGTACTCCATGTGTTTTTTCCATCTTGTAAATATCTTTAGCAGGGTTGATGTTTTAAAAAGCTGAATTTGATTTCATGATCAATCCATCTTATAAAACTAATTCATGGAAATACAAATTTTATCTTCTCGTGTTGAAATGATATCGCTCTTATTCAGTGCATTCACTCGTGACGGATATCGTTTCACTATAGCCGGCGGTGTACAGCCGTTCCCACCCCTCCCCCCTGGGAGGAAAATTACCCCCCAAACTTTCCCCGCAGGGGGAGGAGGGGTGGGAACGGCTTCACACAGTCTAATTTCACCTCAGATGGAAACCAAGTAAGATCCTCTGTTAGTAAAGCAACCAATTTCTAATGCGCGCTGTGATTGGTCGAACTACTGCATGGTTTAGTGTGCTTGTAAACCAAAGCTAGAAAGCGAAAAAAAACCCCATCAGGGTAGTTCTTTTGTTTCACAAAACTGAAAGGCCGTAAATATGACGAGCTTCGGAAATTGAATTTGATAGCGAAAGAGCGAAGTTCGAAAAATATTACTGCGCTCCGCAACGAAGTAACAAAGAAGAATAAAATTAGACGACTTGCTCGAGAGATTTACAGCTCTTGATTTCGTGTTCTCCCAACATCCCGTGTGGTTTATTGTGCCAGTTAACCTTTAGAATGACCGTATGGTTTACTGCTTGATATATACTCCGCGCGTTCGTAAAGTAATTCTAGTCAAATATTAACAATCGAAACCTGAGGCAGAAAAGCTCAAAATATTTAGCCCAATTCAGAAAATTTTATGAAAAAAAAACTTAAACTAAATAATGGTTTGCACGATATTTAAAAGCTGTTTGCGTTATTTTGTGGTAAATCTACTGAGCTTACCGGAGAAAGCTGCTGCATTTAGTAGACAAAATTACCGCTGTCCACACTGCTTCCGGGTACAAACTTGACAAACATCATTAGGCAAAGTGCCAGACTGCTACAAAGTCACGCGCACCAGACCAACGCTTTCAGGCCTGGCTGATTACTGATATGTTTAGTAGTTAGAACTAGTACTAGAACTCTCTGTGTCGACCATCTGTTTTGCCTGGTAGCTGTCGGTTCCCCTACCGTAAACCTTTCTTTCATCTAAACTTACACACGTTGTCGACGGAAAACAAACCGAATTGACTGAGTTGGTCCAGTCTTACAGACAAAGGTCAGTTGTGCCTTGAACTGCTTTCGATTTTATAAGTCAGGTTTGTCTTTGCAAGTTCACTGCTGCACGTGTACAGCAGCAGCAGCAGTATGTAAAAACAATCTTCCTGTATACATGTATAGAATGCAAAATTTGTCGTGGAAGCTTCACTTTGGCTCAGCAAGAAGCAAAAAGGCTCACTCGCCTTAACCATTTTTTTATGGCTTTTTGTTCGTTATTTACTTCAATAACTTATTCGTTTTGTTTATATGACGTCAATTAATATTTGTCGTCCGTTTCTACTCCACTGCCTTACTAGATACTGTAAATTCATATGCAAACATACATTTGATGTGATACTTTTGATCTAGAACAATAGACTTTTCATCATTGTACAAAAAACAGTTAAGTTTATGAACAATTAATTCTGCTCCGCGTTGATTTTTGGCGTAATATCATGCGAAACTAATACTCCGGTGCTGCATGTGATACTTTATACCTGAATCAGAAAATATGAACTCTTCGGTCTTCGCTCAATCATTTCAGTTAGTGTTAAAGTAATCTTTTCAGTTTTTGGGAAATGCTAAAAAAACAAAATTTTATTGTCCTATCAAAAAGATTCAAAAAAACATTGCAGGCGGAAAGGCACGAAAGTTGGCGGAAGAGAATATTCAAATGTGTATCGATTTTGCCGCGGAGTTAAAACTTTTAGTTTGACTTTGCGTTTGAACTTCATATATACTTTGAGGAAACATTTCAGGTGCTGTAGTCCAACACATTCTTTATCATGTAATCAATCAAGGAAAAACTTAACTTGGATACTGGACGACTACAACTAGTCCTACCTTGTTTTTGAATGCATCGTCCCAGTTTGAAACAGTTTGATAAACAGTCTCTGGTATGCATGAGTAGTGTGGTCGTTTGTTGTTGTGGATTTAGCTTGAGCTTTACTCCCCCCCACCCCTTCCCCATTCGTAAGTTCTGGTTCTTTGCCTGTTAGCAATGTTTGCTAATTACAAACTATGTCTTTGAACGGCCCTTATTGATTCGAAATTGCTATTCCTTCAGTTAGACCGTTATATACAGCGTTTGTTCAGAATGAAAAATAATAGACTCAAATTTGGCCGAAACTGGAACTGAACGAAGTTGAATTTCTAACGAAACAATGTTGTTGCTTCGGTTGATAATTTACAAATTTGAGTTTGTTTGACTTAGTAACGTCATCATTCTCAATCACAGACGCACTCGACAGTTTTTTTAAAAACAATATTCACATGTTTTGTTTTAAGATTTGTAGTTTTGTACATTTAACACTGTGCGGAAGGCATCATATCACGTCGAGCCATAGAGAGCGAATCGAAGGGTGTAATTTTGGAGGTTGCATTTGGGAAGCTTTAACATAATGATTTTAAAAGAGCAATGAATCTCCGCTAAATTATCTGATTCTTAAAAGACGACGTGGCTTTTCCTGTTTTCCAAGTTATATAGATGCACAATATCTGCCCTCTTTGAGCTAATAATTTTAAATCATATTAATAGAGCCAATATTGTTTTTTTATCAACCCGCCAATCCGTCACACTTACTATGTACGTAAGAATCGCCAACCGCCTTAAAAGTACTCAATTCTTTTTACCACACAACGTCAACGCTCAAAATATTTTGTTCTAAAGGTACAACCTCCTCATAAAAAAGGAATCCATTTTATGATTGTGGTTTTTTACATTAAACTAAATACCAGCGATACAACGAAATTAATTCTACCAAAGCTAAGGGCCCTTTGCATGTTTTTGTAGTGCGACATTTTTCGCTTGAACAATATTGCAGAATCAAAGGTAAGCTGTTTTCGTGACAGCCATACACAACAGAAATAAAATGCGTTGGAATTTGTTAGTGGTTAGTACCTTTCATTTGAAGAAAGATGGGGAAACATACCGTAATTAAATAGTTATTCCGAAAAGAACGATTTATTACAGGCCTAACAGAGCATCATAGTCGTAGTTCCGGAATTTAAGAACATATAGAGGGCAAAATTTGACCTCGATTTTATTGGATATCAACGTGGTTATTAATTTTTTCTTATTTCAGAGCAAAGTTATTCGACGCTGATTGGGCGCTGGTAAACTTACAAAGTTTTCCGAAGAATTTCGGAAATTTAAATTTTAGAAAGTCTAAAGCATGCCTTAGAAACGCTTTTTAGCCATTTTCCAAAACTGGCTTTTCCAAGACAAATGGTCTCACAGTATTTCATTTTTTCAGTTTTCTCCTCGCCAGAAGCCAAGAATGGTTTTCATCAGCTGTCTCTTTTGTCTTATAACCATGGCAGCAAGTGAAAAAGGTAATCGCAGAAGAGGGTGTCCCAACTAATCTAAGCCTTCTTACACTTTTCAATCCTGTCAGTTATCAACCTCAAACTTCTCCTTACACAACAAGTATAAAGAAGAAATAAATAAGAATAAAGAAAGATAATCAGTAGTAATAAAAGAAAAAGAAAATTAATCAAACAAACCAACATATTGAAGATAATAAAATTCTTCCTGAACCTTTTGCCTCATGTAAGATTATCCAGCATCCACAATTTTTTTAGCTCTTTCATCCAGAGCATCAGAGCAATCGGGATCTGACAATCACAGGCAAGGCATCCAGCATCCAGAGCATGAGAACGATCGTGATCTGACATCCACTGGCAAGGCATCCAACATCCAGAGCATCAGAGCGATGGGGATCCGACATCCACTGGCGAGGCATCCAACATCCAGGGCATCAGAGTGATCGGGATCCAACATCCACTGGCAAGACATCCAGCATCCAGAGCATCAGAACGATCGTGATCTGACATCCACTGGCAAGGCATCCAACATCCATAGCATCAGAGCGATGGGTATCCGACATCCACTAGCGAGGCATCCAACATCCAGGGCATCAGAGCGATCGGGACCCAACATCCACTGGCAAGACATCCAGCATCCAGAGCATCAGAACGATCGTGATCTGACATCTACTGGCAAGGCATCCAACATCCAGAGCGTCGGAGCGATTGTGCTCTGACACTCACTGGCAAGGCATCCAGCATCCAGAGCATCTGAACGATCGTGACCTGACACTCACTGGCAAGGCATCCAGCATCCAGAGCATCAGAACGATTGTGACCTGACATTCACTGGCAAGGTATCCAACATCCAGAGCATCAGAGCGATCGGGATCTGACATCCACTGGCAAGGCATCCAACATCCAGAAATCAGAGCGATCGGGATCCGACATCCACTGGTAAGGCGTCCAATATCCAGAGCATCAGAACGATCGTGATCTGACATCCACTGGCAAGACATGCAGCATCCAGAGCATCAGAGCGATCGGGATCCGACATTCACTGGCAGGACATCCAGCATCCAGAGCATCAGAGCGATCGTGATCTGACATCCACTGGCAAGACATGCAGCATCCAGAGCATCAGAGCGATCGGGATCCGACATTCACTGGCAAGGCATCCAGCATCCAGAGCATCAGAGCGATCGTTATCTGACATTCACTGGCCAGACATCCAACATCCAGAGCATTAGAGTGACTGCGATCCAACTTCCTCCGGTAAGGGATCCAACATCCAGAGGATCAGAGCGGTCGCGATCTGACATCCACTGGCAAGGCATCCAACATCCAGAGCATCAAAGCGATCGGGGTCCAAGATCCACTGGCAAGACATCCACCAACATCCAGAAACAAACTGCATCCATCTGTTTTTAATAATACTCTTTGGCATCCACAACGTAGAAGGAATGCACCCAGTATCCAAGGAATCTACAGTCTAAGCATCCGGCATCAACTAGCGCTCTGCATGCGTATACATGGGGAGAAACCTTATTTGTTTTAAAAACAACTGTTTTTAAAACAAATCGTAAGCTAGCTAGCCGCTAATACTAAGCATGCTAAGCTAGCCAAATCCTTTGTCGAGCCTAGATTGCTTATTGGGCCGGCGCTTATTTCCGGTTTCTGTAGTGCTAAGCTAAGCGGATAAGAGCTTTTGACTCCCCCTTGACCGGACTCCATCGCAGGTTAGCCCCCAGCAGAACTGGTACTCATTAATAAAGCTGAGTCGACCGGAACAAAGTCAGGTAAAGTGTCTTGTTCAAGGATACATTACAGTGATCTGATCGGGGCTCGAACTTACGAGTCGAATACGCTAACCGCTTGACCATTTTGCTGCCGACAGTACTACGCTTGAGCAGAGCTGTTACTCAGTTTGTTTTCTAGGCAGGTAGTATAAAAAAGTTACAATTGTGTAGTTATTCCATTGTGTTTTAAGTTAAATAGGAGTCCTGGAATTTTCTGTTAAATGCTTTGAAATCGAGGGGTTTTGTCTCTTCTTAGCCAAAGAATCATAATGAATTTGCAACCCGATTCAGTTTAAACAGCTTTACCAAATAGTTTTGTTGAAATGTTTCTTAGGTTCTACGATCTTCAGGCTATCCGGACACCCACAAATTCCGTGGGAGGGAAACGTGATGGTGAAAAGAGGTGATGACTTTTTGAATGTCTGTGATAATAATTGGAACTTCAACACCGCCAATGTGATATGCAAAGAGTTGGGATTCGCAGGGGCGAGTTTCATTTATTATGGTTCAAAGTTTCCAGTAAAAGGAGGAGGAAGGGAAAGTCTAGACCAGAGTTGCGAGACGGGAAGTGAGACAGAATATAACATTTGCACACTTGCACCCTCCGACAAAAAAGACTGTACTTCTAGTCGCATTGCTGGTGTTCTCTGCAAACGGAAACCGGGTTCAGTACAAAGTGGTCCAAGTAAGTATGCTAATAGACTAACAACTGAGCTAGAGTTTTCGAAAAATAGAAGTGAATCTGCTTAGTTTAAAATTCTCTTAATGTTGCAAACGGGTACGTGCTTTAGCACGATCTGCATCTGTATCTGCACACTTGCAACTTCAAATGCGTTCGCGGTCGTTTTGTTTTTAATTTGGTGATGGTAGTACTGGTATTACTGTTTTGCTTCTCGCATGGGACCAGACTGAAAACCAATATCCGACGTCAAACTGGAAAATGAACGGTTTAATTTACAAATTAGTTTGTCTCTAATTAATAAAGCGTTTGGAATCACTTACAATTTTTAGATGACCCTGAGTTGGTGTGGTATTTCCCTTGATTTACAGCATAAAGAAAAGTTGAACAAAATACTTGTCTTGTCAATCCACTTAAGCACATGAAAATAACTCTCTTTGTTTAAATATTAGCCATGCAAACACGCTCAGAGGCATGCAAATCAGCTACATTGCATGGTATTTGTAAGAATGACCTACGATAAATGTTCAATACACGATTACGCAAAATTGGCAACCTGTATACACATTTACTTAATTGAAAAGCTTGCTTCCGCCAAGCACCTAATCGAGGAAGAAGAACAGAGAGGAAAGATCTGCTATAATGTCTCTCGAGCTCTTGGATGGGAACTGATTTGAGTTTTAACGAACTTGAAAATAGTTGCTAAAATCCCAAGGAAAGCACTACTGTTCACTTACTGACTCGTTTGGACGGGAACTGATTCAAGTTTTAACAAACTTGAAAACAGTTGCTTTAATGCCGAGCGCTAGCACTGTTTAAAGTATACTTTTGAAATAAAATACTTCAGTAGCTGCTGAACTATGGTATCTTTGTCAAGACATTCTTAAACTTTCATTTATTTTTAAACTTCAGATAACCGCACGAGCACCAGGAAGTGTGATTTCAACGAAAACACTTGTGGCTATACGTCCAGTTTGACGGATGGAGATATTCTGTGGCAGCGAGATATCGGCAAAAACATTTCTCAAGAAAATGGTAATTTGTTTCATCCAAGAGATTTTAGATTTAATATCATCAATAGGGTTTTATTTCGGGGACCCATGACAAGTTTACACATCGTCTTGGAAGTTATGAGTACTGGTTTGGCAAATAGAGTGCTAAAACTATTGCAATTTGAACCAAAAGGAATAATAAAAAGTACAATTAAAGTGCTTATAATACTAACCATTATTTTTGGAACCACTGAAATTGTTTTGAAACTAAGGACGTTTAAGAAACTAATTTTAGAAATCGGCCGTATTCTCGATCTTTTATACACATTTGAAGTTCGAGTTTTGTTGGTTCGCGACCGTGTTTTAGGGGGACCGGGTTATGACGTCCGTCCCGGTCATCTCTGGATCAAAACACGCAAGATATAGATGAATAAATCAAAGGTTTTTAATTCAGAAGTAGGTTTCAATTCCTCATACAGTTCTCAGCTCTTTTGCCCCTTTGTGTTTAGAAAAAATCTCATTTGCTCAATATTACAAGTCGGAAATGACGTCACAACCAAGTCCCCTGAAAACGCGGTCGTGACCCGAGATGTTTTGCTAGTTTGAGCCATTGTAGATAAAAAACAATTTGAACAAATTTCAATTTTTTTTGCAGAAGTACTTTAAATTATATATGAAATGGTTTGATCTCAAGAAAGTTGTTAGCGTTATATGCACTTTAACAATTATTCCATTCGCCCATGTTGGGTGTGAGATGGTAAATAGCCAAAGAGACGCGTAGCGGCGAGTTAACTATGAATCATCTCAGACCCAACAAAGCGAATACAACAATTGTTTTTTCAATTTTTTTTGCGTTTTTCAAACCTATCGAGACTTGACAACTTTAAGCATATTCAGTTCTAACCATTTATCAGCCTTGCAGCACCACGCGGTCAGTTTGCCTATTTGTTCAATTCGGTGTGTGAGATCATAACCGAGATTGAGTGAGCCAACTAAGAGAGATCATAACCGAGATTGAGTGAGCCAAGTGCAGTCTTAAAAAATGAAAGGGTCGACACTGACTTAATATGCACAGGTATAGAGTTCCAAAGTTTTGGTGCAGAGAAGGAGAACGCCCTTTGCCCATAGTAGATTGTGTTAGGACGGTTGGAGGTCTGTAACAAGGGTTTTCCAGAAGAGCGAAGTGTGCGGATTGGACGGCGAAGTTTAAGTAAATCTGACAAGTAAGAAGGAGCTTGGCTGTGGAGGGTCTTGTAAGTAAGGAGAAGGATCTTAAATTCCAATCTTGCAGGTAGCCAGTGGAGGTCACGGTGAATAGGGGTAACAGGGTCAAATCTCAAGATTTGACCATGTTACACATGTTAAACCATGTTACACATTTTCCACATTTATCAATAATTTGTCACTGAGCGTCGATAAAACAGGCAAAATAGTTGCAAATTTACAAGTAATCAACGATTTTAGAGCCTGTAAAATACTGTTATTGATGCACAAAGAATAACTTATGAGCAAATCACGGTTGGTTGAGAGGCACTCAACACTCGAACCATATTCGCATTGTACGCGTTTATTTTCAACACACTGAATTAAATCTACGCGCAAGCCATTGAAGATGATCGCTTCTATCTGAATGATGAGGAATGGGTTTTTGATGCTAAAGTAAGACTGGCAAATGGACTAAGACATGCTATGAAGAACTTAGGACACATCTTGAACTTTCGGTCTGTGCGAACACATACGCTCAGTCAAATTATAAAAAATGCTGAAATGGAAAATAGTTTTTATATTTCCCAATATTTCCATTTTCCCAAACCGGATTCGAACTTTTAAACTTTAGACTCCCAAGCCTATCCACTAACCCCTAGGTCATATCGAAAACCACACCCCAGATTGTTGATTCAATGAGGTGGCTCAGAGAGCCTTTGGTTTTTGGGTTTCAATCCGCAAGCACGAGTAGCTTGACAACTCTGATTATTAGTTTAACGAATACTTCCAGGGTACTACATGTACTTGGTAGCCGGAGGGCAAGGCTTTGGAGCAAAAGGACAGATGAAAAGCCCAAATTATAAAGCAATGGAAGAGCTGTGTCTTGAATTCTCTTATTACATCGCAACAAACAACGGAAGTCTTACCGTCTTTATACACGATAACAAATCGTACCCTAGAAAGGTGTGGAGTTTAGGGGGAAATGATGATAAATGGAATCGTGCGACAGTCCCATTACCAAATGCCACAACGGTTCAAGTGAGTATAAAGAAAACTTAGTTTTATGCATATACTGTAGCATTACTAATAAATAAGTACTATACGTGTTACTACTACTACTATTACTACTACTACTGCTACTACTAGTACTGATACTACTACTACTACTACTACTACTACTACTACCACTACTACTACTACTACTACTACTACTACTACTACTACTACTA
>JAOBAT010000097.1:0-11059 GCA_026413305.1 Hydrozoanthus tunicans
AATGCACCGAGTTACGGTAATTTTAGTGCGCGAAAATCGAGTCATTTCAAACTGTAACCAGTACCGTGCGCAGGGCCTAAGAAACTAAAAATTATTATTTATATTGTTCGTAAAACAGATATGTCATAACATAAGTTTCACTTTCCTTCTTTTTATTTAACTTTTAAAACTTAGGTAAGACTCCTTACTTTTTTTCTTTTAAACTTGTGGTAAATTGTTTCAGTTTAACTTGAGTTATTCTGAAAAGGTTCATACATCACCAGCTTGCATGCCTACCTGCATGTAAACATTTCTAACTAAACTAGATCTAGATGCTTTAGGCACTGACAATTAAGACAAAGTCTTTAACTAAATTCATTCATAAAGAACCATAATTCCCTTGGGTGTAATTTCAATCAAATTCTCGGCCAGGAAACAGGCAAAGTTGACTATTTTTTTACCTTTTTATAGTCAAACTGTTTATCTTGTTTACCCTTGCATGTTTACTATTAAGTAAACTTTGCATCTGGCCATTTGCAGACATTGTGTCAAATGGACATTAATTTTGAATGGATTGATGATTATTCTGATAAACACTTTCATTTTTAATTGCCTCATGATTTCAGTCATAAAAAAATGATTGTGATGCTTCAACTGCTACTGCTAGTCTTAACCATGCATTAGTTAATTATCCAGTATTTGCAAGAAAGCAGATAAATACTGAGTAACTGTTTTTTCCTCTTTATTTACTTTTCTTGTTTACTTTGTTTTAATATAATTTTTACTAGAAGTACATAATATAAACTTAGCCTTGCTTGTTGGTTTATGTAAAACTACCCTGATCAACTGCTTCAAACTTTATCCAAATTATTGTGATCTAGTTTATACAAGCAGGTTTTAAATGACTTAAACATTGAGATCTTTGATAACAATCATCAATTTTATGAGAACTAGGCTTTCAACCAAGTTTACAATTAAAACTGCTAACATTTCCTAGTGTTCCTTGTTAGAGTGCAAGCCATCTATTTGATAACTTTTTATTGCACTGCATTTTAATATATTAAGTTTACAGTTTGTTGCTTATTGATTACTTGGCCTGAAACAATCTGTCTTACCTGCATTTAGTACGTTCCAGTGGTTGGGGACAGACATACAATATTTGGGAAGAGGGGAGCAAAAATAAGAACTCCAAACCTAACAAAAAGTACATTTATTAAATTACATAAACAAGGTATGTTTAAGCATTTCCAAGACTAATAGAAGTTACAGTTTTAAAACAAGTTTACTGTAACGTGTCTAGGCAGGAAGTAAAAACAACACATGTGAAAACAAATAATTTTGGGAATATTCAAAAAGGAGCCCTAGTTCCCTTTGGCCCACCCCCAGTGGTGTTAATTATTTGTTATTAAGGTCATTTGCACAAATTATTTTGGCACATTGCAACTGTGCAACCAATCGCATCAGTAGTGCTCACAGGCTTTCTTTAACTGTCTGATTTATCATAAAGAGAAAAGGATTTGTGCAATTGTTTTTTCTTCCTTTTTTTCTGTCCACATTCTTTTCAAAAGCAGATCCACGGGTCTCTCTCAGGGGTACTCCAATTGTTTTGGTGGGGGTGTGTCACTGGGTTTGCAAAAGTCCTACACTTTACTAGAGTAAATTCTACAAAATTTAATTTTGTGACCCAATACCAGAGTAGCTGTTTTAAATCCCAACACTAAAACAGGATTTGTTTACACTGTGTGTCATAGAAAAGCAAAACATCTGATTTGATATAAAACCCCGGGTATAAAGCATTCAAGTGTTCTAGATTTCAATGTTTTGTTATGACAATTTCTATATTCACTTAGCAATCCTGTTAAACAGGACCCTATTCTAGACCAAATTTCTATGATACTAGACCCTATCCCAGAGTAAATGTTTTAAAAACCATACCCTTTCCAGCGGCACATACCCATATAGACAATATGTGGGAGTACTCCCTTTCCCCCTCCCCCCCGAGAAACTCGGGTTCACAGGTTGGCTGTATTGCAAATAATATGTAACTCTAGTGAACAGTGGACAAAGACTGTTATCCTGGATTTATTTGGGGTACTAGAAGTGCTGTATAGTTATTGGCATACTAAGTCACCAGTACTTCATAAAAATAGAGAAATAAATAGGTGACTGAAGAAAGCAAATCCAGAGTTATTTTTTATTTTCCAACACAGGTATATCATTTTTTTAAGACTTGGGAGATTTCAAAAAAATTTATCATGTAGAAAATTTTCATGGAGCCCACTTAAGGGCAATTTACACCTTACATTTGGATTGTTAGTGAGAGAGTTGAAGTGAAATGTTGAATAAAGAGAAATATTGAGTACAACAACCAACAACTAACCATTCCTCCATGCCAGGAACAAGTGCACCTTTGGTTTGGGTATGGTTTGACATCTTCTATCAAAATTAACATTAACTTAAAAACTGTTTCTTAAACTTCTCAAAAATCCCCAAAACACAAATTTCTTATACAAAATGCCAATTACAAAACCTAGGATCTCCCTCAATACTAAAAAAATCTGAAAATATATGTTCATGTTGCTTCCTTTTTATCAGTTTGCAATCCTGTGATTCAGGTTTTCCAAATTTTAAACTATGGACAGAGACACAAAAATTGTGCTTAAGGTAAAGCGTCCCCGTTTGTTAGAACAGTGTGAAAAATCCCCCTTGAGTGTAACAGATATGAAGAATGATTTTTAAGTAAATAAAAACTTCAATAATCATGGAAAGACAAAGAAAATCATTGAGATTAGTGATGGATATTTGACCTGATTCATATTCATTAGACCTGAGGTTCACAAGACATTGAACCAAATATAGGCATTTGACAAAAAACACCCCTTGTTTTTTACTAAATATGTTCCTGACCTTCACCCACTTTCCTGTCCAGTTTACAAGATATCTTGAGGACCCAAAATGTAAGGACTGAAACAAACTAAAAAGCAATTCAATCTTTGTCAATCAAAGCTATCTGTTGAAATTTATTATTTTGAGTTGAAAAGCTAAAAACAGAAAAATGTGATATATGTACATGAAAAAATGACCATGAACATCACACTTGTGTGCCTAAAGAGCTGTAGTTCAGGGCAACTGAATTAGATCTACTCCTTCCTTACTTGACTGTCCTTATTTACTCTGACAAAACAGTGAGTTGTACTAAAAATGAAGATTTCACACAAGACCCCAAACAAAAAATGCACCACACTTCAAAACTACCGTGTTCAGTAAGAGTCTGAAAGAAACAAACACAGGACTGAAATAAAATAAAAGACATTGATTTAATAACAACAACTTATATATGTCTGGAACTTATTTGATTTTTTTGTTCTAAGCTGTGCTCGTAAAATTTTTAACTTTGCACCTAAAATTTTGGCAGTGTGCCTACAAATTTGGTTCTGGTATCACACATGCACCTTAAACCAAAAGTAAACTTTGAGCCCTGCTAGTGCTAAATGAACGAAAGTTTGCAGAAAGAACGTAAGTGATTTTGAATGAAATGCTAAAACTAATTCTCCCAATGGTTAAAAAGAGATAATAGGGAGAATTGAGGACTTGATAGAAACCACATTGTTTTTGCACTGGAACCTTGTCGACTGGGTATAATGTGCTACTCAACAGAATGTTTGAGTTTCAGTGGCTTGGTCAGTTTTTGCAGCATTTCACTGCCAAGACTTGAGGTGAACTTTTGTGCAACAGCATCATGACCTGAGGTAACTGCAAGGTCATAGGGAGTTTGCCCTGCGTCATTCTTAGCATTGGCATCTGCTCCAAGATTCAATAACACATCCACAGACTTTAACCCATTTGGTCCTGAAAGCAACGCTTCATGCAGGGCTGTGTTGCCTTTGGCAAGAGACTTTGCATTTAAGTCTGCTCCTCTACTTTGGAGGGCAGGTAGACAGTCCGAATGGCCATTCTGAATAGCAAGGATAACTGCTGAGATGCCATCGCCTGTTTCACAATTTGGGCTGGCACCTTCGTCAAGCAACCTCTCAACTTCTTCTATCCTTCCTTCACCTTTCTTTCCAAGTTCTGCAAGTAAAAGCTTATCTTCTTTTCTCAATGGTCCTTTTTTGCTATCTTTGGTACTCTTCTTCTTCAAACTTTTCTTAGTTTTCTTGGCCTTTCCTGTTGATTGCCAACTGCTATTTAAATCTTCTCTACTACCAACATGGTTGATACTCAAGGCTCTCAACCCATTGGCAATTGCTTTTGTTTTCTGTTTAAAGTTTTCCTGGCCCTCTCTCCTAGCATATGTAACTGTTACCGTGAATTCTTCACCATTCAAGTCCTCATGGGTGGTAGCTGATATTATTCTTCCCATCCGCGGTTCCCCAATTATATTTCGGAAATCTGGATTGTTCTGAGCATGTGCCCGAAGATGGGAGCAGATATGGTCCATTTGCTGGCGCCAGTAACCTCTTCCTGGGCTGACGGCAGCAAGTGCTGGTCTTCTGTCTCTCACTGATTCAAATCTTGCTCTTTCAGCAGCCTCAGAGTCCAGATATGACTGAAGGGTTTGAGAGGATGGATAGAACAGTCCCACAGTTTGAGTACCTACATCAGCAAAAAGAAAACTCAGTTATAGTTCCATTCTGAGTATTTCTTGAGGTACTGTGCATGTGTTAACACTGATGTGAAATTTCAATATCGTTGAACTTAATGTAATAACTACATGCAGAATTAATTCTAAAATCATGATTTTTACTTAAAAAGAAAAAAAAATGGATCATTTGGCGAATTTAGTTGTCCAATAAAATTCTTTGACATTTTCCAGGACTTACAAAAAAATTTCCAGGGATTTCAAGGGCTTCAAAAATTTTCCAGGATTTCCAGGATTTCCAGGGCCTGTATGAACCCTGGGTAATGCTGCCAATGCCTTGTTTCAGGCAACTACATGCTCAAATTAATTTTTGCTTGGATTTGAGGAGATATGCAATTAAATACTTTGGATCTAACTTGCATAACTTGATTTTGCTTCCATAATCTTCTGGGAAAATTAGAATGTAATAGTCTGAATCTAGAAAGTTGCTTGATTTAATATGACTTTTGAGTGTCTATGTTAAAAGGACTAAAAAATTTCATTTTTACAAGATATTTTAAGAGGAAGTAAGAGGTGGCCATGATAGTGGGCAGGAGGCTTCCAACTGCCATGGCTGCCATTAAAGGCTTACTGGTCTACCCAATAGGTAACTGAGTGCTGCCCTGTAGACGGGAAGTGCAACTTTATATTGTTGCTTGCAATAGGAGTCACCTAATTAAATCAATAAACATCGTTTGGCTGATAAAGATCTGCAGACGGACTTCACCTCGCCATTGTTCATTTCACAAAGGCGAGGTAGCTTGGTCTGTTTGTAGAATATAATACAGACAGACCTCACCTCGCTGTTGTTTATTTCCAAACAATGGCGAGCTAGCTAATATATTCCAAGACAAAGAAGAAAACCGGGGAACTTGAATGATATTGTTGAATGAACACTCAGGAAGAAGGGAAAGGAAGCGGGTAGCTTGGACTTATATAGGGGGAAGGCGTGCAAGGAATGGTGGTAAAAAACCCAGTGCATCCTGGGTTAAAATCGAGATCTTTAGCCCAAATTAGAGTCGCTGCCTTGCTTCACTTGCTTCAGGCTCCTTCACTGTGGCAGCAACTAGAATTTGGAAAGAATGCAAAGCCAACAACTCCTTTTGAAGTCTCCTTTCTGATAAACCCTTTAATATAAGATGTTTTCTTAAATAAAACCATGAACTTGCAATCAGCTAACAAATTATGAACCAAAACTCTGAATAAGCAAATTAGCAGGATTCTTGTTTGCATATCTCATCAAATTCCTGCAAAAATTGTTTTCTGCATGCAGTTGCTAATAATGATGTAATGATGATAGTCCCTTAAAAGAAATATTGTTACAGTGTCAAAATGTCTAATATTTTAAAAATTGTTTCTGGCCTCTATATACTGTATGAAATATAAAACTACCTGAAACTACAGAAAACACAATCTTTAATAGTAAAATGAGAAGCAGCTGACGTACCTCTCTCATCAGTTTCCGGCGGAGATGTCGGAACAGAGACTGGAAGCCATGCTGGGTTATTTGAGCTTCCCGTAGCTGCCTGCATGTTTCCTCTTTCTACTAGAGTGCCGATCACTCCGCCTGAAGACCTATGGGATAGCCTCGGAGGTGGTACTATGCTACAGCCACAGGAGTTACAGAAACTAGCATAGGGATTGTTTGCTGCCTCGCACTTGGAACAGATCATGTGTTTTCTGTATGGGAGCGGTTTGGCTCCACACCAATCACAAAAACGAGCATCTGCACTATTTATACGAGAGCATTTTGAGCAAGTTACATAATCTCCTGATTGTGCAGATGGCACTGGAGGAGCACTCTCACCCGAAAAGATCTGTTTTGCATTACGTGGTAACACGCTCTCACATGTCACACAAATTCGAAGATCGGGTGGATTGACAGTGCCACAACCAGGACAAAGCAACTTAGTTTGAAGTTTTTTGCTTGCTTGTGGCAATCTCTGGGGGGACATTGGAGCTTCGCAGACAATACAAGTTGTTGTGTTCAATGGAACCATTGAGTGACAAGAAACACACATACCAAGCTGACCCCCTTCTGGCGGGGGTAACCTTGATGAAGGGAGGGGGGGCAAGGGAGAACCACAATCATGACAGAATCGAGCGAAAGGATCTGTTGGTCGGGCAGCATGACAATAAATACACTTCAGAAAGTCAGTTTCCTGTTGAGTGCGATTTACCTGTGTGCGGTTTTCTGGGACTCTCCTGAAATCTCCATGAACCTGTGACTCTCTTCGACCTGATGAACTCATAAATGCCTGTTTGGATGAACCAAACCTTGAACTCATAAACCTTGGCTCGGTGTGTGATTTCCTATATTCTGAGCCTCCAAGTGAATCATCCAGGTCGAGTGGAGTTGAGGTTTGTCTGTAATTTAAAGACCTATCCTTTGTCAAGGCCCACGCTTCTCTCTCTATTTGCTGTTGCCGTTTCACCTTCTGGACGTCAGTGCCGTCTAAAATATGACTCATGAGACCCCGTGACTGCCTAAGATTCCCAGGCGAGGAATTGTAACTTTGTATCATATCCGAGCCGGCATCATCGTTAACATCTTCGACTAAAGCTTCCTCCACCATAAAAGTCTTCGTGACAACAGAACTCTCTCTCGTGCCATCTTTAGTGGTAGCCATAGCCTTCACTGTTCGTTTCCCAGAAGCCAAAACAAAAGGTTGGTTGTATCTGTATGTGCATTTTTCGCCAATCACTTTGAATGGCTCGGGTTTGGCTCCATTAATTGTATAATAAATTATTGTTTCCAAAGTTTCACATCTCAGTTCAACAAGTGTGGTTGTGTCGATCATATTCTTCCTTGTTCCGCCAGGAATTCGAAGCGGCATAATACTTGGTACTTTTATCATACCAGCCGTCATTTTGTCCGCCAAAGTTTAAACGAAGTCACAAAGTTACAAAGCAAGTGTTGAAAAAAACGGTCAACTTTAACTGAAATCCAGTGTTGAGACTTATGTACCTTGTATCAGTTCTTTTCCTGTGCTCTCATGGCTTAGATACCCGACATTTTTAAAGCAAGAACAAAGATTTAGGAATTACTGTTATATTTTGGAGTCTGCCGCCATTTTGTTATGATATCCCATGATGCCGTCGGTGCCTGGCAACAAAATCACAAGTACTGCACATGCGTGCTTCGAAGTTAAAGATTGCATGCTACATGTCCCCTTAAATCTACTTATTTATATAAGAAAAAGAAAAATAGTGAGCCTAGTGTTACTATGAGTGTGATGTGAAGATGACTGTAAGCTAGCTATCTATACAGCCATCCATCCACTCATTAGTTAATTAATTTATTCATTCATTCCGGCGATCCGGCACTCATTCCGGTTTGTTCGTTCTTTCCTGGCCTTCCATCATTTGTTCGTTCCTTCCTTCCTTCATTCATTCGTTTATTCATTCTTTTGTTCGTTCGTTCATTTTTTCATACTTTCGTTCATTGACGAACGTTCTCATTTGTCTGTTCAGATTTAATTTAATTATTTCTAGTTGGTTTAGTCGATTATGATGAAAGAATACAACCGGTACTCTTCTACCTTGAGCTCATCTTTGCAACAGCAGCAATGCATTTAAGTTCATATTCGGTTTAGAATTACAGTGTTTCCTTTTTTATGTTACTGACCGAAGTGAGAAATACCGTAGGCCGCCTGTGCAAGCCGGGCTTGTTGAAAACGTGTTGCGAGCCATAAGCCGCCTTGTCGTATAGTTGTTTAAGAGTTTTCAATCCTCAACTACTTGACAAAAATAACTATGACCTTGACATTGATATTCCCGTTAAAGATTGGATCAAATGTCAATAAGTGCTTTTTATTATCCGTTAAAGATATGTGTTATAATAACACTTTCTCAAATTTTGTTTCCGTTAAGCAAATCCGACTTTGTCTTTTATTATATGACTTTCAGGTACATTCCAGCGTTCGTATCAAAGGTTTCAACATTCATGTACAGTGGAACTCCGGCAACCACCTCGTTAATACGGCAAACTCGTTATAAAGGTCACTTTTTTTTGGTCAGCTCGTCGAATGGCCTAACACTTTCTCAAAAAAAAATCTTAGTAACGGTAGTCACCTCGTGGTTACGACCGATTTTTTCTGGCCCGTAGGTGACCGTATTAACTGGGTCCCATTGTAGTGGGTTAGATAACGGCCGAGATATCAGTGTTGAACAGTCAGGATATTAGTGCCAGGTTTTATTGCTTTTATAACATGAAATTACTGAAAGCAGGCATCATTACGCATAATTAATCTGTGCACTACTATAAACTGGGAAAATGGAGTCCTGCCCAGACTCGAGTTGTTCAAAAGCCGGACGATTAGCCCTAGTCCAGAGTTATAAGCCCTTAATCTGCACTATCAAAGCCCAGGGCCCAGCTGTTCAAAAGACGATTAGCCCTAATCTAGGGTTAATTCAGACCATGACAACCAATAGGTTTTGTTAAGAGTTAACCTAGGATTACCTTTGAGCACTCGGCCCAGAGATCTATCGAGTCCGCAATGTAAGTGTCTTTGGTTTTCCACTGCATTCACGATTCATGTTTTTGATTGAAACGTTTATAAATTGTTATTTTTTTCCTACTGAGCCGGCTTGGAAAACAGGTAAAAGTAATCATAAAATGAAGCGATTGTACAAAACATGCAAGTTTCAGTTCTTCATGCTCACAAAGTCCATTTGTCGCAGCCTGGTTAACCGGGTGCCAGTCTGTCGTGCTTGATTCCGGGAGCCGGACCTTTGGAGAAGTGCTGCCTTTGCTCTAACATCTGCAAACGGTTAAACCTTCGCGTCTTCTCGGATAAGGACATTAAACCGTAGGCCCTCGGAGTCTAATACTTGGGTTGTAGAACCTGTTGGGTTCTCCTACTACCTAAAAGTAGTGAAGGCTAAAAACTAATGCCTTCTGCGTAGTTTATTGTTACTGTTTACCGAGACTCGCCATTTTGACCATCTTAGTTGTAAGAGCTATGCATTTCTCGAGAACAACAAAAGACGGGCATAGTCTATCAGCTTTTTTCTAGCTAATTTTTTAAGCACGAACCGTTAGAACGAACATGGAATAAAAGCTGATAAAAAGTGTTTTCGTTTCGTTCATTCTCTCGTAATAAACCCGAGTTCAAACATTCTCCCTGAAGGGGACAAGGAAGAGTTTCTATAAATTGGAAACTAGAAAATATCTTTTAGAGCGTTGATGCTTGCACAGCGTTATAAACAAGACCTGTCTCAGTAAGATATGGACGTCGGGGCTTCCCACAAGGTTAAACGTAAGTAAGAAGAAAGCAGCATTTGTTAAACTACGTCAATGACAATGGCAGGTGTAAAATCAGCGGACAATTTATTGTTTGACCTCTGTCGTGGGAGAGGGGTATGACGATCGATGGACGAACCAGTTACCGACCCTTTTTACCTGACATTTAACACCTTTAAGTATCATAAATACTGTTTTTTCTAAACCCTTGCGACCTTGCAGTCAAGGATATATGAGAACAATCTAAAGAGATTGAGCAACTTTTTTCATTTACGTATTTCGTGATCTTGAGTGATTGTTGAATGGCGGCAGAGCCCTTGATCTGGATTGTTTCCGGACTCGTCTCTTTCAACTCTTTAGAATGCTCCCACATCTGGTGGTGTTAATTTCATTTTGGTTCTAAATTTGGTTAATTTAAACAATTGCTTGAACTATTACTTTCACACTCCCCCCCCCATCCACCCCCCACCTTCCTAATTCTAACTAGAGTTTGTTCAGTTAAAGCACCATGAGAATTTATGACGATTTGCAATCTGTAAATAAGTTTTTATCATTATCATTATCAATACCTCTATCATACTCATTAACACTATCACTACTCTTACCATTTTCCTAATCGTTATCGCTATCGTTGTAGTTATCATTGTCGTTGTAGTTATTATTATCGTTTTCATCTTCATTCTGATAACTGCTGTTGATGTCTATTGCAAGACAATGACTGTAGAAACGACAACTTAACGACAAAAAAGGATAATAACAGCAGCAAATTCGAAATAGATAGAAACGACAATGAAATTGGTAATAAACAAAGTAATCCGTTGAGACAAGCTTACCACAGAACAAATATCTGGTATGACGCTTTCGAGAAATAACATATAGTAGCAATGTTGATAACTACGATCCTGAAGCTTTCGTAAATGCAGGTAAAAAAATCGTCTCCTCAACCAGTCTGGGCCTTAAACCCAGCAATAAAACACAGCTAAGGTAATATAAGTCATAAGATTCTTGGTCTTAAAACATTTTCTCTGCAGCAACGAGAGAAAAAATATTCGACGAACTTTGCAATCTTATGCAAATCTATGCAAAAAATAAAAGGCCTTTAATTGCCTCCTAGGCCACGCCCCGGTAAAGCCCCCGATAGCGTAGAATGCCCGGTCATTTAGGACAGATTAGCATATTTTCGAATACATTAAGATCGTTAGACCAAAGATATT
>JAOBAT010000108.1:0-11057 GCA_026413305.1 Hydrozoanthus tunicans
GCACCATACCGCCACACCTAGATCACATCCAAGTTGGAAATACACTAATTGCACCTGCCGATTCAGCTAAAAGCCTTCGAGTAGTCCTAAACAAGCATGCACGACTAGAAGATCTGGTCAAATCTATTTGCAAACCCTCCTACTACCACCTAAGGAACATCTGTGCTATTCGCAAATATCTTTCGAAGGACTGTTTCCAAATAATTATTTACGTTTTCATCACTTCCAGACTTGATTACTGAAACTCCCTCTTTCATGGCTCACCCGACTGTACGCTACGGAAACTGCAACACATACAAAACACCGCTGCCCGTATTCTGTCTGATACCAGTAAACATGACCACATCACTCCTGTCCTAATCGATCTACACTGGCTTCCTGTTCGCCTTCGCATCCAATTCAAGATCCTTCTCTTGGTATATAAAGCTCTTAATAACCTCGCCCCTCTGTATATCAAGGAACTCTTGTATTACCGATCAAGCTGCTACAGTCTGCGCTCCACAACAAGTAATCTACTTGCAGTTCCTCGGACCCGGCTGAAAACTATTGGCGATCGTTCTTTCAGTGTCGCAGGACCAAAGCTTTGGAATGACTTACCAATCGAAATCAGAAACTCAAAAAACGTAGAAACTTTTAAAAGATTAACTAAAACATATCTTTTTAAATCGTTTGTAGAAACTCGTTAGTTGGTAACTTTTAAATATTTTACAGAAATTTGTTTTATTTCATTTAAAAACTCTAAGGACATATCTTTAATATATTATGTATAGTTTAGGTATTAGATAGGTAATTAATGTTTTAAGTTAATATTGTACTAATCATATTTTTAAATTGTAAAGCGCCTTGAACTTAGGGAGATGTGCGCTATAAAAGACAATTTTATTATTATTATTATTATTTTTATTATTATTATTATTAACTGCTCCCACTCAAAGAGCACACGTCCTAAGCTGCAAACAACAAACTCTAAGATTGAATGCTGATATTTTACAGCTCTTTTAACTGTCATTCCAACGCATATTCCTTGATCACTTTTTTTATCTAAATCTTTAAGATTGGAATTTTCAAACACTTACATATCTGTTCTTGGTCCCAAAAAATGATCCTTTTTTGGGGTTGACAGAGGACGAGTGAACAAAGTCAATGACTTCATTTGTAGACGAAAAATACTTTTCTACAGTTCCGTTGGGTTGTGAGAGGAATATTCTCAAGCTTGTTAAATGAGCACTGCGGTCGAGGATTTCCACGGCCTTATCCAGGTCAGACTGACTCATAATCGGAATTGTAATCTAAAAGCAATTAATCAGAATAACTCACATTACAAGCATTAAAAATTTGCAAAGATAAGGTTAATATTAAAGCTTGAAATGACTATCATTTAATTGGGAAGGAAATACTGTAAGAGAAATGACATTTTTTTCCATAGAGCAATTAATGTTTCCCCCTACACTCTCCCCTATGACAGAATTAAAAGCCAATGCAATCCCTTCCTTAAATCAGCTTTCATTAATACTTACATGGAACTTCACATAATTATATACAGGCACTGTCTGTTAATTCTGCATCTCTCTAGATACTTTTGTGCCAATGAAAATGTATTCATTGCTGATCATCAACACTAGAAGGTTTGAGAAAATTTGACCCTAAGTAAACAATCTTCGACAGGCTTTTGCTTTCCTCAATCACAAGTTGGGGTTCGGTTGGGAAAAGAACAGTCAGTCATCTCCAGTTTTACTACACTATATATACCTACCTCGTTGTTCACATAATTCATTGTTAATGCCTGCCCATATGCAGTCTTGACTCTTCTCTTAAGCTCTTCCAATCGCACAGGTCGGGCAATTGGGATGATTCTAAGTGTACAAAGTGTACCACATGAACAACTGCCATAACAATCAGGAAATCATTTTTAAAATAATCTCTAGAGAGCTAAACATATTGACTGACACATTCTGGTTTGCTTAAAAACTCTAACAGAAACTTTGCTTCACCTTTCCTTAAATTTAACCTTTAACTAAAGCAAAAACTGGCACAAACATTGTTAATAGTTCATTAAATACACCATTGCAAGCTTAAAGCTTTTTTTATTTAAATTAAAAGAATACTATTGATTATGATTATCTTGAAACCTGTCATGGCATTAAATCATCTTTGAACTGCCTTGTAATCGATTTATGGAAGAAATGATTGTCAACAAATATTTAATCAAGATTCTACTATCCCTTGTAGTTACTGTAATTTCCCTATTAAGTCCCCAGTTGGCAAGAACATCAGGGGGGAGAGGAAGGGTGGCTAGTTAGAGAGGGGGCTCTCACAAAATCAATCTCAATTTCTTTCATTTATCTATCTTCAGTACACATGAGAAGATCAACACTTATCATTACTTTTGGATTTCTATGATAGTCTGTTTTTTTTCATTGTCTGTTTGTTCATCGGGTTACACTACATTGTAGGAATATGAGTATCAATGGAATTGACTTTTAAATTTCATAATGTGCCCTCTTTGTCTGAGAACATTTTTATTTACAAATGCATATGTTTTTGACCTGTCCGAAAACGACAGTTTCCCAAAAGTAGCGGCCCCTATTGCCAGCAAAATCACTGCCCCCCAATAATTATTGGTTATGTAAAACTAGTCAATTTCACCCCCAAGCCTTGATTCAAGAAATAGGTGTGGCAATTTGCACATGAAAACCATGTTCATAAAGGAATTCTTTTCAATTGTGGATGCTTTTGGATTCGATTTATAAGAATATTAATGTTTTAATTTCATGATTCAAAAGCGAGGGTGTTTGACGTACACATGCATAAGGCCTATTACTACTGGCTAACAACAGCAACTTTTGAAAAGGAATCTCAGATTTTATAATGAACAGTAATAACTTCCAAACTGTGCCCCCCCCCTCCAATAAATCTTGCTTCTACTGCCACCCATGTACCATCATGTTACTCAGGTCTTGTCTCATTGTTCATCTTCTAAACCTCATAGTTTGTTGAAATTAGATATAAATAAACATATAAAGGTTTTATCTTGGAAACTAGAAGCCAAATGATGAATGGAAGCAAAGATTTTTGAAACAAAAGCTATGAACACTAATAATCAGACTGACAACCAGTCTTCAATGAAACCTGACACTTGCCAGGCTGTAGGCTGGACTTCAGGTCAATAATCATGCACCTACTGCTTCTCACCTTCTTTCTCCTTTAAACTCAAACTTGACTCTAACATCATTCTGAAACACATTAATATAAGGCATTTAATAAGACTAATCAAATAATAATTTGTGAAATCTACCAACAACTTATGATGAAAAAACACAACAATCAAACTGTTAAAATTTGCTAGTCTGCAAAATGACATGCCATACAGTACAAAACATAAACAGTTTCCAGGTAAAAAAATGCGAGTTCACCTCATGAAGTGGTCTAAAATTCATGTGACTGAGTAATAACCAGATAATAAATACTGGTCAGGAAAATACCTTTGGGGATGGCATAACAAAGTTGAATGGCTCCTGCGGTTGTCGCATCTGGCTCTCTACTGGGCTCACATACCCACTCTCCATATCAACATCATCACTCGTTTCATCTAAAACAAACACACGCATGGTTTTAGCTAACTGATTCAAACTAAACATGTATGCAAACCCTTTTTTAAAAGAAGTATCATCCTGACTAACACTTAATAACTTGAATTTAATGGATTACCTGTACTTTTCAAAATAAAGACAAAGAGGACCAAATGGGATTGAAATAATGGCTGTTGTATGATGGAATTTGTACACGATACAGAACAATGATCAAGTGCACACAGCTAGATGCATAACGGCTATAGCCAGAACTCTGCCATCAGTTATCATGTACACACCACCACACAAGGTAATGCATGCATGCTATATATATAATAATTATACTGTATGCCACTAATCTGGAAAGACTCGAGAGTAACCACCAGAGATAGCTTTTTCTGGAGTCTTCACTCTCCACCATGGATTAAGAACCACATGAATGAACCCTACAAGCTTTTTTTTAATTCTAACAGCTGGACACATTTGGAAATACTAACACAAATAACTGATCCTTTGTCTTAATGTTAACCACCTGCTATTTACATATTCAATAATTCTGACAGAAAAACCTATTTTCCATTCCATTCCCTATAGAAGTATACCATAATTTGTGTATGTATTCCACAAGTCCCTTGTATATGTGGCACATCTCAGCATGTTTATAATTGCACCAGCCCCTTTTTGTTTGTTTACTTTCTTCCATTTGTATGTCACATTGAACTTTTTAACACAACTGTTATTTTAAATTCTATCCTCTTTGTATTCCACAGGATCCTTGTATGTGGCCTACTTCAATAATAACACTTAATTATTACATAAACTTTTACTCCCAAAATTAACACTTATTAATTTCATTCAAACAATATGTATAGTAGATACATGAACACAACAGACTTGGTCAAAAGTTTGAAAAAAGTTTTAAGCCGGTCAGATTTTGCAAACACCTATTGAACTTTTAATTAGATTTAAATTTGCATATTGTACATATGCTGTTATTATCTTGAGAAATGAATTGATCTGAAAGTGCTTGTCCCATTTAGATATATATTCAGTAGTAAAACCCCTAAAGACAGACACCCAGATAGCATGGACACCTCTTTGAAACGGACACCAAATCCTGCGGTCCCTGCAATTTTCTCATGCAGTCATTTATTAAATAATAGCTGTAATTTAAGTCTCTCAGCCACATTTCTAAGACAGACAGCTAAGGCCAGTCCTGAAAGTGTCTGTCTTAGAGAGGTTTTAAATTGACTGTACTATGATTAATGAATGTAATTAATCAAGTAACTATTAGGTTGTGGCATCCTAAAACTAGACAAAAATTATGAAGTTTACAAAAAATATAGAACGGGAACGTAGAAGAATAAATTAAATATTGCTAATCATAAAACATGGTGCTACTTTGTACAGAAATTATCTAAAAACAGAACAATTAAGTTTAAAGGGCTAAATAAATCCATCTTGCAGAAATCTAATAAACAGAATTATAATTATACATATGAAACCTATTTATACTAGATCTTTTGTACAGTCCAATGATTTTCAATTGACAACAAGTTTTTATAATAATTTATATGAAGCTTAAATTTAACAACTGCACATTTATGTGTCTAAATGAATAATTATAAATCAATATCATACATTTGGAATTGTCAATTGTTGGTAAAAAAGTGTAACATATTCAGAGGAACAAAAAATGAATAATTTCAAATAAAGCAAAATCATGCTCCCCTATTCTAATTCATTATAGCACTCTATAAACTTTGTAATAAAGATACGGTGAACACTTTGTCATTTTGACTGATGTCAACTCTACAGCTTTCTCAAGATATGAACAAAAACTTACAATGATCCAATTTATTGTGTGCAAAAAAGCAAAACTAATTTAAACTTAATACATAGAAGGAAAAAAAAGAAGAAAAAGCAGTGATTATAATAATAATAATTTAAAATAATTAATTGCAACATATCAACATACAGAACAAACATTTTTACAATTTAACAATACAAGTCAATGATTCAGTCTGTCTTCACCAGTCCCAAAAACCAGCAATATTATATAAAAAACTGGTTGCAATTAATTTGGATTTAATTCCTCATCACAAGCCTGATCATGTAATATATTACTAGATCTATGTTCTGGGGAGCATAAAAATATATTTATTGAGCACTAGGCTAACCGAGTAATTTTGTGTTAAGGTCTTTTACATCTCTAACAAGACAGTAGTGCTTTTTCTGGCCTTTCAAAGTTTAATTATTAGATTTATGTTTTTCCATTCACCAGTATCAGTATCAGTGTTGCTTTTAGAGTGTTCCAGCCAATATATACATGTAGTAAGCCTTACGCACACTATATATAGCTAGCCATGCCTAAAAAGACAAATAATTAGCTTGTTACTATTTTCTAGCATAGGCTATGATTTTAGAGATGAACCAATAGCTATATCTACATCACAGACTTCTCAACCTTTTTAGATTAGAAACCTGGAGATTTTGCTATGAGAAGGCTAAAATCCTGAAGATTTCAAGGGAAATATGAAGATTTGCTCAAACATTCAATTTGCTCATTCATTCAATAATTTATTAAATTTTCTGTCAAGACCTTTGCTGGTTGTCCTTACAGACCAAGAAATCAACATGATACCGCGATATCCAACAACAGTTAAAAGAGACACAATGACAAAACAATATATTATAATAACCAGAAGCAAAGACTACAAGTTGTGCAGAAAGACAAAAAAATTCTCTGTGTGAAACTAGAAATTGTACTTTTTATGATCCATTTGCAAAACTGGGTGATAAGTGTGTGTTCATTTTATTTTTTTCCAGTGAGAAAATTAAAGCTCATCAGGAGAGCGTTAGTTTTAGCTATAAGAGAACCAGGGGTATTCCAACATGAACCCTACTTTTGTGATCATCCAACAAAATATTTCAACTGAAATCAATAAAAAAGAGCTTACAGTATTAAGGCAAAGCACATACTTTTACATAAAAAACCAAACAAATTATTATATGAGATAATGAAAAAAGAAACATGCACTTTATTCATTCTTTGTTGTACAGATAATTAATTGCACAGTAGTTCTGGGTAGTTTAGAACTAAACGAGTTTATTTCACCAATACAACTTTTATAATAAACAATTCAGAAAATTAATATACAATTAAATCAACACAAATGAAGAGAAAAACCAAGAAAAACTATACATAAAATATCTATATTTTATGTAATATAAGCAATGGGAGTTTACAAAAGAATTAAGTTACATCTAATATGTTAGATAGCATCATGGCAAAGTATATAATTTCATTATAAAACACATACACAATACAACACAAAGGTAGCTTGCAATAGTTACAAAAAAAGGTCTATAAGATTTTTACAAAATAAAGAAACAATATTTTACGTTGGTAAAACAATTTGTAAATATGATGAAGACAAGAATTTAAAAAATTTGGAACTGAAAAAATTGAGATTTTTTTAATAATTATTGGTGTACATGGTTTGGTTTGAAAAAATAATTTGAATTCTATAGCTATCAGAGTGTGTATGGTTTGTTGAGGTTAACATGTTTGAAAGTTTTTCAGTCTCAATTAAAAATCATAAAATATAATATTTATCTATTACAATAATAAATGTTGTGTTAAAAGTCCTACTTAACCCAATATTATACTCAGTATTAAGGGGATCGCAATCAAGATAGCTGAAAGGTTAGCACTTATAAGTGTTTCCCACCTATGTAGGTCCAGGATGAAATCCTGGGTTAGGCACATACGGGCTAAAATTAGTTGATCTTCTTCTGACTCTGAGGATTTTCTTCCCTCCTCAAAATCGATTTTTACTCTGAGATCTGTGCCGTGGAGCGATTAAGCATAAGCCACTGGCTTGGGAGAATGGGCAACTATTCCCAGCATAACAAAGGTGAATAAAGTTCCTAGTTTTCTTAGTATTAGTTTAGTAAACCAACTTCGTTTATTACATGTGTTACATTTTGAACTTTATGATACTCGAACTAAGGATATCCTGGATTTTACAATAATGCTTCTTTCTTCAGACAAAAATACAGTAAAATATATGAAAAAAACCTTGATCTAACAGCATTTGATGCAGAATATCCTTGATATTATGATGCACACTGCAAACAAGAATGATTACCAAAATAGCAGTCTAACTGACTCTGACTTCAATACATTGGTAAATTCTATAACTTCGCCTTCATATGATGTAAAGTCAAGGGTCTCTAAAGTTGTGACAATACCTTGATTTTACAATACTTTTTTCTTCCACGAGGCATATCGAAAAATCTAGGCTCCATTGTAGCTGAATTTTTACAAACTTAAAGAGCATGGACCAGCTTAAAACTTTGTCTTTAGAAAACATGTTATGTATTATATATGTATATGTACCGAACCTGCAGGTAAAACTTAGTTTAATAATATATACTTTAAAGAAAAATGGACCCCAGCCTTGATCATTTCTTAACAATGTTACACGCTTAAGAAACAACAATTGTATGTAGTAGCAAAATTGTCAAATACTGCCCTCTTAAAATGTAATGTTCTGAATTAATATTATTTTGTTGTTACACCCTTAAGTACTGCCTATATCTTGTAAAAACTGAAGGGGCTGCAGATACATTTATAATATTATTCAAAAAGGGAAAACATTTTTTGTGATAGTCTTTTATTATAAATATAAAAAATGGAAAAACATAGAAGATTGAAAAGTTTTGTACAAGTTTTTTAATTATAATAAAGCTCTAATGAAATATACATGACGAGAAAACTATTCAACTGTGATATAATGCAAATGTAACATTTCAACTCACATTAAGAGTCAACAAATATATGTAGTTAGTTACTCCATCTCTAATACATTTCTTTCTAAACCATCAGATATCATACAAAACATTAAAAAGTCTTAAATCTATGAATTCCTTTATCTGGATGTAAAATTTTGTCTTTTATTTGAATGCAAAACTTTAATGCAAGGTTGAGTTAACCGAGCCCCCATTCTTAAAACTCGTTCGACCCTAGCTGCGTAGAGATAAATCTGAGAATTATGTCGTGCCTAATCGAAAGTAGGATGCCCAAACTAGATAAGTTACGGTGATGAGGGTTCTTCAGCTACATATATATTGGTATAAAATTGAAGTGTAACAGTATTCATTAATTACATACGATGTTCTTGCCACTGAACCAAATATTTAAAACGCAACCATTCGAAACTGATTCCAGAATTTTCAAGTTCTGAAACGTCTTAGTCTATTAAAGATCGTCGAGGAATTTTAAGACAAGACACGGAAAAACTACAGTCTTCAGTTCAAATCGTATCTTAATTTTGAGCAAACGAATCCCTGAATATAAAGTCGGCTAATGCAAGTTTGGTTCTTACGATTGTAGTTTCAATTATGCTTGAATGGACACTGGCAATTCGCATCCAGACACAATCTTGTACTCGTGAAGGGTGAATCGAAGTTGAAAGTTTTTGTGCGGTTTAGTATTCAGAACTAAATACATCGTTGAAAGATGTTTCATTTATATAAAAGCGCTTTTGAATCGTGTTTGATGGTAAGTTTCCCTGGCGAACTGATGCGAACGTGTTCGCTGTTGACAAAAATAGAATAATCGAGCTTTATGTGTTTATTATTCTAGATCTGTCGAGAGTAGCCTTTCCACCATTATGTCATGATGAACTGGCCAGCATCCCGTGAACACGAAGAAATTGGGGTGAATATAATTCAAATTATCAGTAACTCTTTCTTTGCAAACATTCTAAAACATTGAATCTGCCACTTACTTTCAAGATCATTATTCAAAATAAGAGAATAGCTTAAAATTATCAAACAAAGTGCGACAACTGTTTGTGGTTACAGCAATGCATCTCTAAAAAAATCAAGATGTTTCGCGAAACCTCGACAACAATTAATTCACCAACTGAGCATGTAGTAGTTTTAGGCAGCGTATCAAAATTCCGAGTGTAATTATGTAGTTGAAAGGCTAAGACAAATCAACCACTAAAAAGCAAAATTTAAAACTGGACAAAGTTCAACGAAATCATGTGCACGACGAACGAGTAAGATTCGGACCGAGTTTTCGTATCAAGAAAACAATGTGCAAATCTTAAGTTATCAAACATTACATGTTTTATCATAGAGAATCATATGACCAGTAAAATCCTTCCAGTAAAAGCTCTATCTGAATAAAAGTTACTATGACATGGTGTACATACCCATTTTTGGTGAGATTTCGCGCTGTTCCTGTACAAAGCCAACAATGTTTGAAGGCAGCCGGCAAAATGGAGCAAGGGTCCACAACTGTCACTGCCGCAGACTCCGTCATTCAGTGCATGATACTTTCAATTCTTCCGTAACCTTAAAAATGTTTGAGTTTCTGTTCGCCAGTTGTATTCTTTTTATTTCAAATAAGCAACAAGTTCAATCTTCCGTAAATTGCAGCTTGATTAAACGATCAATTCGCAGTCACCGATCTTCAGTTTCCGTCACCACGACAAGAAATGTCGGTTAATATTTTGCAAACTGTTCGCCCCAACCCAATCCACTGAAGGTATTATTTTAGCTTCTCACACAGCCTTGTAAGTTTTTATATTTTCTAAGCGTCAGCGTTCCTTTGTAACGTCATTTTAGCCATTATGGGCTCAATAAATTCGGAACGTCTGATCTCTTCACTTCCTTTTCACATCCAAATTTCCAATGCCTCCCCTCCCGTGCTAAAACACCGCCAACTCAGCCCAGTCCCCCACAGTTTGCCACTAGATTTAGTCACTTCATGTTTTTTCTATAAAGCATTTTCTATTGGCATGAAGGTCCGTGCACTCTTCGTTCAATCGTTATTTTTTTCAATTTTGAAAAAAGAAATACTAAAAAATCCGTTTTTCGTTTCGTTTGTGGAGCTATTAAACCAAATCGGACGCCCTTTTTTCGTTTTTTCTAAACTTTTTTAAAACAAAAAGCAAAAAACGACTCGTTTTCCGGACCGCTTTTTGCAGGTATCTGCACTGTTCGTTCATTCATATTTTTTTTCAATTTAAGAAAAAGGAAAACAAAAAATCCGTTTTTCATTTTGTTTTTTGAGCATTTGAAACAAATCGGACGTCCTTTTTTCGTTTTTTCTAAATTTTTCTTTTAACAGAAAACGAAGAACGACTCATTATTCGTTTCGTTTTTTTGCAATTATTGTTTACTCTCTTGGTTGAAAAACGGTATAAAGATGTGTTGTTGTTTGTTATCGGTTCATGTAGGGGAGTTTCTTATCCCTGCCCATGTACACATACGGTAACAGTATCGCGGTATTTCAATGGCAGGTTGTGCTTTCTGATAGTACAACCATTCCAGTGAAAAACTAATCTTCAATTACAAATAAAATTTTTTCTATCAAAATATAGTGTGTTAATGTGAAACAACTTTAAAGTAAAACCCGGCAAGTTTTGTGGTATTAGATATATTGTCACGGCTTTCCGCGAGACCGCG
>JAOBAT010000119.1:0-11055 GCA_026413305.1 Hydrozoanthus tunicans
GCCTAGTTCCCTTTAAAGTTTTTGTTTTCCAATGTGACATTGAGGCGAAAATTTTAAACTAAATATCTCTTGTGTACTTGCATCCCTTATTCACGCTAATTACTCGAATCTATTTTGAAATTTTCCTTATCTTTTGTCTCCTTTTTTTTTCTAATTCTGAGTGGGCTCATACCGGCGGAAGCCGCGGTCAAGAACGGTCACTGAGCAGCTGTCGATAATTAGACTGCCTTTAACAGCATCAAATGGGTGCACAAGTCAACTTGGCTGCCCATAAACCGTCTGCGTTACGTACCCACGCCCGTTGTAACTGATGGCCATGAGAAAAGGAAGTTGCGTGGCTGGCACGGTCGGTTAATTGCTTAACATTGTAACGAGCCCTCATCATCTTAAGTATCTTTAGCGGAAATCTATTTTGTTCAGTTGGTAGTTGGCCATTTCGCGCATTTCTGAGAAATGTTTAATTTTTAGGACTAAAGATCTTTCCTTTCGCTTGTTGTTTTATAAATATTCATCCCGAAACGCAAGAACGACCTCTTTTGTGAAAATCATTTTCGTTTTACGGTCCCACCGGAAGACCTGCTCAACTTTATTGCCTTCTTCACAAGATTCCGGTCTGCAAGTAATTCTTAGAAATGTAATAACCAAACATTTTTCATAAATCCCTCGGAACTTCATAGTCATCGACCACATATTTGTAAGAACATTGTTTTTCAAACCCAGACTGGGTATTCATAATTTTTTTTTGCCCAAGGCTAAAAACAGTCGTAAAAACATTGTTATCACGATTTTGGTCAGAATTCTCGTTTTGCTCTCTTGTTGCGCAAAAAGATTTTTGATGGTTGTAATAATATGAAACTGTAGAATCCATTCACTATATATAATATATGTTAATGTATTTAGTCTGACATTGAATTATTAGCCCTGTAATTATGGGGGCGTATTGAGCTAAAGTCGTTGTTGGTCCGCGGGTTATTCGGCCATTTCAAAATTCAATATAATTGAAAATTGAAAATTGATTTTTTGTTATCAGTTTTCAATTTTTGAATAGAGTAAAAATAAAAATTGATTTTAACTTACCGCTTAAATTTTCGAACTGAAAATGAAAAGTAAAAATTTGTTTTAGATTATCAATTTTCCTTTTTTTGGACAAAATGAAAAATTTAAAATTGATTTCACGTAACTCAATTTTCAATTTTTTTACAAACATAAAACTTACGTATTTATTTCAAATTAAATTGTTTTCGAATCTTTTAAAAGTTTGAAAATTGAAAATTGAAATCAGTTTTCAACTTTGGTTTTAATTCAAAGTCACAAATAACGGCAAAACGCAAGGGACAAAAATCACCTAGGCTAGGAGGGTCAGTGTCTTGTTATAGGGTCGGCTTGTTTCTGCTCGGGGAGGGGTAAGTCCACTGCCCACTGATAAACACATGAACTAGAATAAGACTGGTAAGATTCTGAGTTCTCTCAGGCCTAACAATACAATTTTAACTCCCTTGGAGTAGAAAGGGTAGGAATGCCCATCAGGAAATGTGAAGAAATACCCTAAAAAAATACAGGTCTGAAAATTTTTGACCTGAAATATCCCTTGGTCATCGATTTTGAAAAAGACAGGAGAAACTGCAGAAAAAAAATTCACATTCTGTTTTCGGAGTCCTAATACACATCGTTTTTTCTAAACAACCTTAGTTTTTCTCGGAAAAAAGCAAACTGCAGATTTCGACCACAAAAAATGAGGAAAAACTGAGATGAATTAACAACAGTTCAATTAAACACTTTCCATCTAGGGATTTCTTGTCTTTTGTTTTGATCTCAGGTTTAAACTTCCAACGTTTCCTCCTCAAACATGTTAGAGGTTTAAACCTGAGCCCAAAGACGAAAAAGACATTCCAATGGAGGCTATTTAGTTACGAAGATTCAATGTCAGCAAAATTGTTCACGCATGGATCTGTTCGACACCAGACTAACTGAACAATGCTCTATTTTTAGATTTTGATATTCTTCTGAGGACGACTTTTCGGTTCTATAAAGAGACAAGATTTAGTTTTGTTTTGAGTAACAAATATTTATATATATTCTATTTGGCTTACAATAAATGCCGTGTGAACGTGTTTATGACATTTTGTTGGCTTTTGAGGATCTTATTTGAAATTCAAAAGCGAATAATATTGCCAGGAACAACGCCCTTTTGACTTCTGCCAGTTCTCGCCCCAGAAAGGGAACCCCCGAGAGTACGGACATCCTGCTATTAGAACCGTGACATAAGGCGTAACGTTTTATCTGAACGCGTTCGTGTTCATTCAGTCCCTGAGATATTTCCCAACTATCTTTTACAGAATACATTTGTTAAAGTGATACTTCCTTGTTATTTTATTTTCTCTAAAATTGCTTGCAATCCAAAAGCGAATAATCTTGCCAGGAACAACGCCTTTTTAACTTCTTGCCCCAGACGGTAAACACTCGAAAGTATGGATATCCTGCATGCTATCAGAACCATAACATAAGGCATAAATGTTTCATTTGAACGCGTTTGTGTTCATTCTGTCCCTGAAATATTTCCCAACTAACTTTTACAGAATATATTTGTTAAAGTGATATTTCCTTGTTATTATTCTACCTCTAAAATTGTTTGAAATTCAAAAGCGAATAATCTTGCCAGGAACAACGCCTTTTTAACTTCTGGCCCCAGACGGTAAACACTCGAAAGTATGGATACCCTGCATGCTATCAGAACCATAACATAAGGCATAAATGTTTCATTTGAAAGCGTTTATGTTCATTTTGTCCGTGAAATATTTCCCAACTATCTTTAACAGAATATATTTGCTAAAGTGATATTTTCTTGTTGTTATATATTCTCTAAAATGTTAACTCCAAGGGATTATAAGAAATACCAACTTGCCACTTCTCTGTGAGTGTGAGGGGATTTTGTTTGCTTTTCTTTGAGTTCAGGGTGAGCGTTTTTATGACTCTTCGTAGGATGTGCCACTGTGTAAGCTGGACATTAATCTACGTCCTCTAAAATACACTCTTTTTGTACAAGGATGTTTCGAGGCTGAAGAAAAATTTTGTGACTAATAATTCAGACTTTATTAAGAATAACATTTTGTGTGTACTGAAAATAAAAAGAGAACACGTAATGAGTTCTTTTAAAGTGTAAACAACCAAACACAGAACTAGCTGTTCCTGACACGTCCTATGCCAATGCAAATGGCTGGTGATATGGCGATCGACCACAGATCGTGTAGTATCCCAATCAAGAGAAACGTTTTCTGCTGCTGCTTTTCTGCTATGCTCCTGTCTTTTTCAAACTCGACGCTACAAGGGATTTTTCAGGTCGAAAATTTTCAGACCTGTATTTTTTTAAGGTATTTCTTCTCATTTCTTGATGGGCATTCCTACCCTTTTTACTCCAAGGGAGTTAAAGTTGTAATGTTTGAGCTGAGAGAACTCAGTATCTTATCAATCTTATTCTAGTTCATGTGTTTATCCAGCTCTTTATTCGCCAACATTTATTGTAAACAAGAACTCCACAACAATTCGTTAAACATACAACGGTTGATATTTTAATTTGAATTATCAGTTAATAACAACACTTTTACTAAAAAAGAGTTGGTAGGTTGAACAGTTTGGTAACCATATTCATATTTTCCTAACTTGAATTCCTCTTCTTAGTATAGTGGATATGCTCTCACAAAGATTAAATAAAAGTCTTTACACCAAATCTAAACTGGTTTAAATAAGGACCAACTGACTTCCCAAAATGTTCTGCTGTCTGAAATACCCCTTAAATAACTATGCCATTCGGAAATTTTGAATTTGGAATTTTTGAATTCGGAAATTTTGAACACAGAAATTTTGAATTTGGAAATTTTGAATTCGGAATTTTGAAATACCCCTTAAATAATTATGCTATTCGGAAATTTTGAACTCGGAAATTTTCAATACGAAAATTTTAAATTTGGAAATTTTGAATTCGGAAATTTTGAACGAAATTTTGAACTTGAAAATGCCTGGTCCTTCTCGGCTTTCGTAGTCTCGCCGTTAAACCAGGCTAACGACAACGACTCTAGCTCAATACGCTCCCATAATTACAGGGCTCACAATTCAATGTCAGACTAAATATATTAACTATATTTAAATCGACATTTTGAAAACTCTATCGGTTATCTGCTCCAGATACTAGTTTCCATGCACGCATATGGCCCGTGTTCCTTTCTTTTTCATTCAATTTTGTTGACCCATTTACGTTTAAATGCCAAGTTTATTGTATGATTTTTCAGTGAGGGTGTTGGGATTAAGACTAGTTCAGTGTTGTCTAGGAGTTGCTAATAACTGCAACAACAGGAACACTGACCCTCCACCCACCTTCCGCGAACCAAAAATCAGAACAGATGTTGACGAGGCGATCTATATGAAGGCCAAATGAGTGCCGAGCAATACAGACATCATTACTCATTTACTTTATTGTAAAGACTCAGAATTTACAGATACCGAAATCTCTCAGTTAAGGGCGATTTAGCACACTCTTTAGAATTTCTGAGAAGGCAATTTATGCGCCTTAGATATTGTGCTTAGAGATATTAAAGAAGGCTTATGGGTGACCATTTACTAATGTTCCCCACCATGCAACTTCCCAAAAACAACTGTTCGTACGGCTCCTTCTAAGAGAATCGCTGGCAAACAGCTGATTCACGGAATATCAAACTGCCCTTGCTGCATAAACCCCCCGTCTGTAGACGAGGGGAAGAGCTAGATTAATTGTAGATTTCCACCACATTAAAAGCTATCTAACAAAGCCGAAGTTTTGCTGCATATGTAACTAGTCATTCAAAGGATGTTTTGGGGTTTTGCGTAGGATTTGAATAGATGCAGTCATTGCGTCGATGTTCTTTCGAATTTCTGGAATTTGAATGGAATTTCTGCGGAGTAGCAGGATGTTTATCTGTTACAGATCTGCCGTTTGCGTTGAGTGCCGGCTGTGTATTTGTTTGTTTCGCCAAGCTGCTTTGCCGTTTAGTCATGGCACCTTTGTCCCTGAACCACTTTTTTTATCTATGTTTTTGCTTTGATGCCTAGTTCCCTTTAAAGTTTTTGTTTTCCAATGTGACATTGAGGCGAAAATTTTAAACTAAATATCTCTTGTGTACCTGCATCCCTTATTCACACTAATTACTCGAATCTGTTTTGAAATTTTCCTTGTCTTTTATCTCCTTTTTTTCTAATTCTGAGTGGGCTCATACCGGCGGAAGCCGCAGTCAAGAACGGTCACTGAACAGCTGTCGATAATTAGACTGCCTTTAACAGCATCAAATGGGTGCAATAGTCAACTTGGCTGACCAGGAACCGTTTGCGTTCCCCACGCCCGTTGTAACTGATGGCCATGAGAAAAGGAAGTTGCGTGGCTGGCACGGTCGGCTAATTGCTTAACATTGTAACGAGCCCTCATCATCTTAAGTATCTTTAGCGGAAATCTATTTTGTTCAGTTGGTAACTGGCCATTTCGCGCATTTCTGAGAAATGTTATTCGTAGAATTGTAATAACCAAATATCTTTCACAAATCCCTCGGAACTTCATAGTCAAAGGCCACATATTTGTAAGAACATTGTTTTTCAAACCCAGACTGGATATTCATAATTTTTTTTGCCCAAGGCTAAAAACAGTCTCAAAAACATTGTTATCACGATTTTTGTCAGAATTCTGGTTTTGCTCTCTTGTTGCGCAGAAAGATTTTTGATGGTTGTAATAATATGAAACTGTAGAATCCATTCATTATAGTTTTACAGGAGAAAAGCAGCAGCAGAAAACGTTTCTCTTGATTGGGATACTATACGATCTGTGGTCGCTCGCCATATCACCAGCCATTTGCATTGGCATAGGACGTGTCAGGGACAGCTAGTTCTGTGTTTGGCTGTTTACACTTTAAAATAACTCATTCAGTGTTCTCTTTTTATTTTCAGTACACACAAAATGTTATTCTTAATAAAGTCTGAATTATCAGTCATGGAATTTTTCTTCATCCTCGAAACATCGTTGTACCAAAAAGAGTGTGTTTTAGAGGACGTAGATTAATGTCCAGCTTAGTACACAGTGGCACATCCTACGAGGACTCATAAAAACGCTCACCCTGAACTCAAAGAAAAGCAAACAAAATCCCCTCACACTCACAGAGAAGTGGCAAGTTGGTATTTCTTATAATCCCTTTGAGTTAATATTTTAGAGAAAATATGATAACAAGGAAATATCACTTTAACAAATATATTCTGTTAAATATATAGTTGGGAAATGTTTCAGGGAATGAACACAAACGCGTTAAAATGAGACGTTTATGCCTCATGTTATGGTTCTGATAGCATGCAGGATATCCATACTTTCGAGTGTTTACCGTCTGGGGCCAGAAGTTGAAAAGGCGTTGTCCCTGGCCAGATTATTCGCTTTTGAATTTCAAACAATATAGAGAAAATAAAACAACAAGGAAATATCACTTTAACAAATATATTCTGTTAAATATAGTTGCAAATATTTCAGGGACAGAATGAACACAAACGCGTTCAAATAAAACATTATGCGTTATGTCACGGTTCTAATAGCGGAATATCCGTACTCTCGGGTGTTTCCTGTCTGAATATTATTTGCTTTTGAATTTCAAACAAGATCCTCAAAAGCCAACAAATTGTCATAAACCCGTTTACACGGCTTTATTGTAAGCCAAAAAGAAAAGATATAAATATTTGTTACTCAAAACAAAACTAAATCGTGTCTCTTTATAGAACCGAAAAGTCGTCCTCAGAACAATATCAAAATTTAAAAATAGAGCGTTGTTCAGTTCGTCTCGTGTCAAACAGATCCATGCGCCATTTGAGCCTCGCCCAAACGGGAAGTTGTATTCAAGCCTCGAATGTTCACAGGAAGTTGTTCTTTCCTTGAAATATGGCAAAAAAGTGTTTATAATTTACACCCTGTATAGACTAGTGCATGAATATTTTCATATACAAATTGAGACACTTCAATTCGTGGACTTCTGTTCAAGTTAAAGCGTTCAAAACCGCTCTTGTGCAGATGACATAAACTGGGTGGATAAACAAGTACTACAAAAAGGGGAGATCAGGTTTTTCAAAGGTTTTATTTTAAAACAACATTCGTTAACAACATTTATACTTTTAATGTCAACATTACACTTGGAAAGGATGTTTTCACTATTATTTGAAGTACTAACAACTCAACGCAACTGGTCATTGCCAGTGTTACTTACAATTCAAACGGTGTAAAAATACTGTCTGGGCTCTGAATTAACGAGTCTCATGTTTTGCCCAAGATCGAGAAACTCAATTCTAGCTCGAAATAAGTAAACATATCTGCACTCCATAAGTGACTGACAAAGAATTTTCCTCTGTGTATATACAGTTAGCAAAATAAGCACTTAAACGATAAGTTTGCCAAGCTGCTAAGCTAAAAAGAGTCCTTCAGCTGCCGTGATCAATAGCTAGGCGACTACATGTCGGCGATTTCTCGACCCAAATTTTGTTTGGACCTTCAACACACCTGAAAAACACTGGACATGATAACACTTGAGTTCTCTACATGATAAGAGCCAAAAAATTACACGAAAACATGGCAAATCTTACCCGGTATTTTTCAGTATTTTAGCTCGAAACAAGTAAACTGAACTGCGTTCAATAAGTAACTGACGAAGAATTTTCCTCTGTTTATATACAGTTAGCAAAGTAAGCACTTCACACCGGTCTGATCCAGTTATTCTCGATAAACCTGTTTGTATAATAGTTTGATTAGATTAGTTATTTTCTGCTATAATTCTAAGGCAGCTTTGAGGTTTTGTCATTTCACTTTCACAATGGCTTTATACTCTAAGTTTGAAACACTAGAGGCTACATACATTAACATCTTTGGTATAGAAACATGTAAGCCTGAATTGTATGAGATTACCAACTCGCGCTGTTGTGGATGCAAAATTGCTTGGGGAAATCGAGACTGCTTGATGCTATCCGCAAGTGAGTAAGTTGATTTGTATTTTGATGAGACACTTCGCTACGTGAGCCCTCATACAGTAAAGACGATTTTTGAAGGGTGTGTGTGTTTGCCCTGCTCTCCAAGAAAGGTAAACGATCTTTGCTCTGGCAGCGCTTACCGGAGGATCCGCAAAAGGATTAAGCTTGGAAAGCCATAATCAAGCAAGATGTCATGAACATAATGAATTTTAGCTGGTTGTGAGATAATAAAACACAATAGAAGGATCAATAGCTAGGCGACTACATCTCGGCGATGTTTCGATTCAGATTTTGTTTGGGCCTTCAACACACCTGAAAAACATTGGACATGATAACACTTGAATTATCTGCGTGATAAGAGGCAGAAAATTGTACGGAAACATGGTAAATCTTGATCAGTACAGAGGACAGTCAACAATGCCAATTACATTTCACAGTCGATATTTTTAAGGAAGTAGCTCGGTTAACTCGCTCACAATTCAAGTTTTTCCTTAAAACAGGAGGCATTGTTCGATTCGAAGCAATAAAAGCTATATCAGTTGGTTTTTTGAAAATCATCTTGAGTAAAACCTGTGAAGTCCATGCAAATCCAATGCTTCTCAAAATCACTACTCAGAATACTTGTAATCCGATGGGAATACTCTGATGGACGGACGGACAGAACTGATACTCGCATCGCGCAGTAGCTACAAAAATAATTGGAAAACTCATCGTGGAAGCACATGGCGAACTGGGCAACGTTCAGAACCGATAGTGTCAAAGGCTCCTAAATGTAAGTATTTTTCAACCATCTGTAAACTTTTTCTTATGTTATTAATGCAATCCGTTTATAACTTGTTAGTTCAATCAGTTCTTAGCTGGTTATGCTTTTCTTTTACATTTCTTAGAAAACGGGTAACTTCTTAAAAAAACTGCAAAGACACTATCAATTGCAGGGGTAAACTAAAAGGAATCTTTTTTAAAATATCTTAATACTAGTATTTGTTACAAAGAGTGAAGTGCTAACGGACGGTGAAGTATTTTTGGTTTTCTTGTTAGCTTTCAAAATTTAATTGGTTTATGAAGGAAAGGAAAATCGTGTAGGTGTTTTTAAGATCAATTAAAAACTCAAATTTGTCAGTTATGAAAACTGAGTTGAGAAACTGAACAAATTGGTTCAGAAAGAAAACGCCATAAAAGCACATTGCCTTCCTCTTGAAAGCTCGTTAAAGCTTTCAGATGCTTGATGAACGGTTCCTTGCAGCGAATTCGATGGATAATTCTTATGTGATCTGTACCTGATCAGCCTTTGTCTTTCATTCTGTACTTGATGAGCCTTTTTCTTCCCCTCCAACTCTGAGTAATTTCCCAAACGCAACCTAGAACCCGGACAAAATTAAACCGACGTCGAAGAAGCCAAACCATGTGCTTTGCCTTCAGATATGCCAAAGAAGCTATTTGGCTGTTCAAAACATTCTTACGAAAAAGTTGATTGGCTCCGACTCGTTGAAACAACCATATATGGAAACGAAAACAATGTCGACTTTCTGTGCCGCTAGAATACGACCGCTTACGTGGCTTCGCTCCGCAAGCAAAAAAGAATGACCTGTAGCTGTAGGGGAAGCTTACAGTCCCTATCAAGCTTATATTTTCTGTTCCAGATGAAGAGTAAAACCCTTTAAAAATAATTTTCGAGAAATAAAACCTTTTTTCGCCGTTCCTGTTACAAGCGTGCAATGATGACGTAATAGGAGGCATATGACGTAGCACGAGGCATGAAGCAGAGACAATCTTTTTTATCTCAACAAATTCAATTCAGACTACATTAGTCACATTGTTATAACTTGATGAAAACTAGATGGAAATTAAACGCGCAACTTGCAAACAGTTTATCGGTAAATTATGGGTTGAGGGATATCCTTTTTTTCAGCATCAGTTTATCGCGAATCGTTGTTATATGGAATTGCAACCAATGTTTGTATTTCAGCTGATTGTTGCTCCAGGATCTAGTTTTCTGTGTCTTTGGCACTTAACAAAAAAGACATCTTCTTTTGCTGATTCATTTAGGCCAAGGTGTGATTATCCAGACTTTTAGATTTCTTAGTTTAGATCGGATTTCGTCTTGTTTTTGGTGTTTTTTGCTGTGTTTGCGCCTTCGAATTGCAGCGATTCCTCTTCCGTAAGCTTGGGGGTCGTGGCTTTGTTCTTTTTTAACATACCGCAGCTTGCGAGAAAAGTTCATCTTCTTCCATTTCTGGTTCTTTTTTCGGTTTCACATTCTGCGATCGTCAGTTCAAAATTGAGAGAAAAGAAATTGTAGTTTGGAATCATCCACCTATAAAACCAAGTTTGCATGACGGGACAGTTGAATTTTATATGGTAAATATTAGTGCAGAATACGCGTTAGATTTAACCAATGAAAACGCCGGAAAAAAGCCATAGTGGACAGGAAATGGCGGACCCATATGATAATATAAATTATTTACATTTGTTGCAGACGAAATTTGGCGAACCAATATACATACCCAGTGAAGTTCAAAATATTTTCAATAACATGCTCTAAACTTCAGCTAAGCTATACGCAACTAAACAATCAACAACAGTTCAATTGAACACTCTCCTTCTAGGAAATTCTTGTCTTCTATTGTTTTTTGCTTTGATCTCCAACTTTCAACGTTTCCTCCTCAAACATGTTAGAGGTTTAAATCTGAGCCAAAAAAGGAAAATGACATTCTGAAGGAGATTATTTAGTTACGAAGAGTCAATGTCAGCAAAAATGTTCAAGCTTTCTAAAAATTAAAAAAATAAATTTAGGGTGCCCCTACTTAGTGGGCAACTGCAATTACATTGATCATATAGTTAAGTTAATTGCACCTGTTTGTAAACGTAAAATTTACAAGCCAATTATTTATCTCTCACTTTGGTAAATTGAATTCATTAACACATTTATACTTTTCCTTATATAATTGATCCGAAATGACATTTAGTACTGGGAAATGGAGTTGACTGTTGTAAACGAACACCTTTAGACCCTTTGTTTACGCTTTGGCTTTTTGAATAACATTTTCG
>JAOBAT010000130.1:0-11551 GCA_026413305.1 Hydrozoanthus tunicans
TTCTGGCAAAGTTTGGGAAAATCGGATTTTTCTATCCTGCACACTCAGGGCTGGTCCTTACAGCAAACCGCTCTTAAGGAGTTATACGAACATAACGCCATCCAAATACTGTTGCTGATTTCTGAACAACCTAAAAAAGTTGAGGAAAAGCATGTCATTGAATACCTACACCATCTAAATGACATCAACTTCAGGAAGGGTTGAGAATGGAAAGTTGAAAAGCTGAAGGCAAGACAGTTCAACCTATACCTTCAGGAACATGGCCTAGCAATTGTTGGCCTAAAGCTGGTCAAGATTAAGGCTTGATTCGCTACCTTTGCTATCGACAGAAAAGTCCAGGCAACGGAAATGAGTTGTCCAGCAGTGAGGAAGAGAGTGAAAAATCAGATACTGAGTCAGATGACGCTTATAAATAGGGAAGATGATTTTGTCATCGTTGATCTCGGTGAACAGTCAACTGTTCATAAGCCAGTTTTGACTTTTGTACCAGATAAGCAAATACCTAGTGTCACGGTTCAAGCACACTGAATGAAAAGAAAAAGAAAACAAACGAAAAACAACACAGAAACAAACCCGAGAAAAGTGAGCAAAGCTACCAAGGCTGATGTATATTACACTGTAGATCAAAACAGAAAAGGACAGGAACAGTGGCCGATCCTAACCCTTCCAGATGAACTGCCGCTATATCCGACATGCTCATATATAGAGATTTGGTATACTGTTGTTTTGCACACTAAAAATGTAACTTTGCAGTTTTTTAGCACTTAGAATCGTTATAGATTGCTGGAATGTCAACTGACAACAGATACCGGGATCCAGCTACACCACAGGCTTCCCAAACGTAGAATTCAACTTTTTTTCCATGCATCTACGAAACATAGTACGACCGACTTCATGTACATGGCCCCCCCGGCCTACGCGCCTGCCATTGTTCTTTTTGCGACTCGGAAATTCTGTTGTGAGAAGAGAGCGATTTGTGGAATGAACCTTGAAGTGTGCTGCCTTCCTTTCTTTTCTGTGGGGGGAACAACACGTCTTCGAATATATCTACAAAACGGCCTCAAAAGGGCACAAAAACTGGAACGAAACACAGTAAGACAGCACATTTAAGGTAAGTGAAGTTTATTTCAAGCTAGGTGGGAATTTGCTTGTATTGAGAGACTCAAAGAGTTTCCCATACATTTTCTTATACGGTAGAAACCAAGTACGTGAAGTTGGTCGTACAAGGTTCGTCTAGAAAAAGACACGAACCAAGAGTCAATCCTAAAGACTGTGGCAAGATGACTTCGTTAAATTATAAAAACAAAAAATAGCTATAAGGGGGGATCACTTCAATTAAGTAACACTTAAAGGGGGGATCGGCCAAATTTCACCTTGTTTAGTCCCGTTTTTAGCCCCTCTAACCCCCCTCCAGACGATAAATAATGACTGGCCCCTAAATGTTGAGCGATTATATTGTTGAAGATAATAACGGATTAGCAAGGATGCTGAAAATTGAGTTGATGATGAAGGTAATCACGCGTTAGCATGCCAATGATGATTGTTGGCGGCGATGACGCGACTTCAGGCCTGGAGGGCATTGATGACGAAAAAATTAACGAGCCTTGGTCACGTGGTTAAAGTCTCTTCGAGCTCCTCCCCTCGCAGCTTGGCGCAGAATTTGCAAGCAAGGCGGCGGTGTGTTGTCAACTGGATGATATCGAGCGAAAAGGGAAATTTTCTGCTCCCTGTTTCGCTAGCATAACCTTACAGTAATTGGTTCTTTATCCACATTGAGTATCAGTGTTGATGATACCGTAGGAAAAGGAGTTGAAAAAAATTACAATGCCCCCAAAGTTTGTACGCGCGTCGAAGTTCCGCCATGTTTTTGGCAAGCCTCAGAAAGAAGTCTACCAGGATGTTCGTATATCTAAGAATTCTTGGGACTCTACTTTCTGTGCTGTAAATCGCAAGTTTGTTGCGATTGTAGTTAGTTCTAGTGGTGGTGGAGCGTTTCTGGTCCTACCGTTGGAGAGGGTAAGCATGCTTCGATATTTTGCTTTACAATAGCTCAACTCCTTGCTCAGAAAGAGTCCGAGGCCAGAAGAGCAACAACTGTGAACGTGGTACAATTAGCAAACATTTAAGCTATTTATCTTTGCAAGAAAAAAGGCTCCAAAGTTTTATCAAATTGTATTTTTTGTGATGTTGAAAGTTCAAACTTTCAAATCATGATTTAAATCGTGGATTGCTTTCAGTCATTGCAGTTTGCATTTCAGTTTGAGCCGGAACTATTCGACGACTTTGTAATCACACAGAATCTTGTGCCTTAATGCACACCCATAAGATTAGTTGAGCTCAAAAGAGACCCGTCAGATTTGACTTTTTAGAAGATACTTGGGATGGTAATTTTGAGGGTAGACTATACTTTGGGCGGTGCAACTAGAAATTTAGTTTCCGGAAGGATCGGTCAAATTTCGCATATTCCCGTCGCAATCTCACAGACCTATTTTTTCTCGAGAATACTAGACACTGTCATTCCGTTTTGAATATGTTTATTTTCACAAAGGAAAATAGCTTGTAGTTTCTTTTTTTTGTTGAAAAAGTTGAAAATCTGTCATCTGTTCTAAAGCGGTCAAGTAAACAGACACACACGACTTTTATTTCCTAATTTGGTAATGATAGACTGCAGTTTCCTCATGCTTATACTGGCCTTTGGAAGAAAACACTTTTCGTTTTCTTTTATTGGGTAACTTTTATACAGGTGAAATTAGGAAGGTAAAACATGTTGCTATGTATAAAAACTTTTAATTTTAAAGCAAATTTTCTGTTTTTAAAAAGTGTTGAAAATTTTCAAATTAAATGTCTTGATTTTTTAACCAAGTTTTATTTTGAAAATTATAGTATGACTCTTCTTGATATTAGAAAGTGGTAATGAGATCTTGTTACAACCAGGTTTATAAGGGTTATTCTCTCAAGTGCACCGTTTATTGATCAGTAATAAAAAAAATGTTTTTTAGACAATGAGTTACTTATAAAGTTCTAATTATCAAGACAATGTTTTGGTGGTTCCATATTTAATTTGTACCCCAGGCTTCATAAACCACAAATTTATCTGTTTTTTGAAAAGTTCATTACTTCATACTGGAAAAAGTTTTTATTTGATTTTCAGTCTTTCTTTTAAGGTGATTCCCCAGTTTTGTGCATATTAGAAATTTCAAAATGTTGACACATTTTTGTCATATTCTAGTAAATGTTGAGCTCTCAAAGTTTTCTTCATATTATATGGGGCTTTTTGATAACTCTTGCCTGTCTCCCCTTGGGGGTAGAAAAGCACATGTTTTGCTAGTTTTCCTAGAGTTTCTCCTAGAAACCCCACAATTTTTTTTCTGTTCATCAATCAAAGTTCAACAAGACTCTCTGAAGAGAAAAAAATAGGAAAAATCTGAGTGTTGCAAGTGTGGAAATTATAAAAAACATAGACAAGAATACACTGTTTTTAGGTATTGGAAACAGCAACGACAAAAACACTCGAAAATGCTACCAAAAATGTTTTTGTTGAAAATCGCAAGAAATTAATCTCCTAATCCAGAAGAACTCTTTAAATTATCTCCCTTTATTTCCCTTATGCTTCTTAATGTTATCTTGGTTGGCCACATGAGGAATCTATGATTTTAATTACAAGCTTACAATAACAAAAATAGCCCTGGAGGGGGTATTTGTATTGTATAATATCTCTAAAATTAACATGGGCACACCCCTTTTTTATTCCGTTTTTGCAGTTTACATATTATGATTGACAAAGAGGAAAGTATTGCAAAAATCTAAGTGTGGGTTCTATTTCAGTGGAATTATTTTAAGTAAACCAGGTTCCATTGTTTCAAAGTATACAGTTTAGAAAAAAGTAAATGAAAAATTATTTCTTTCTATACCTATTAATCCTTTCACCACTGGACATTTTGCTCGCTCCCACTGTTGCCCTCAACCCCGGTCATTTTCAGATGTCGTTTTAAAAGTGAGTGCATTCACTTCATAAAATAAATAAAAAGTGAGGGACACATTTTCACTATGAGCAAGTTGATTTCATTTTGAAGATCAGTTAATTTCGAATATTCGAATATTCGTGGGTTTTTAAAAGGTTGAAGTTTTGATATTCACAAACAACATGCGACACACTTTCATTTTTTTTTATTAAATCACTTTCCTATTTTGGAATCGAAAAACTTAAACATTTTAGGTTTCTTTAAAAAAACAATCAAGTGCATCAATCTTAATCCATTTTGTAAGAAATTGGCAGACAAATTTGCTAAAATTTTGAAGAAAACGGTAAAAAAAGTAAACAAAACACCGGTGCAGTCATGCACACACACAGGTTTTTAGGTCAACTTTAGAAAAGATTTTACTCTCAGGACATGAAAATAAACTTGTCTCTACTACACTGTTAAAAAATCCTTTTATTATCTCCACACAATGGCTATTTGATTCGTAGTAATTAATGAAAACCATGAAATTAAGTATTTGATGTTTGGAACTCGCCCATTATATATCTGCACCTAATTGACCTCTGCACTTTTGTTCGCAAAATTACAATTTTTTCCAACAGCTTGTTGGTAAAGAAAGCATTAAAGATTTAAAGGTTTTTTCTTCTCTCAGTTAGGTTGTAAGTTGGCTCTGTCTAAGTTAAACGTGTTATAAAGTTTGTGGCAAATTCTCATCGGGTTCAATTGATGTTGTCTTTGTGAAATCAACTTCAAAACACTGTCGCTGTCTAGTCGAGGCCTAGCTTCTAGCAAATCATTGTCAACATCTCATTCTGAAACCGAATCTTGCTTATACTAAAACTTCCTACCACTATCCATCATCAAAATATTATTAAAAAATAATCCTCCTGCTTTTTACATAGTTGTAAGCAAGAAAGAAATGAGGAAACATTGACAAAAAGCGTGCAAAATCACTCCTGCAAAATTTATACTTTAAAAATTGGATTCACCAGCACAGTGGTAATAATTTAAGAATGGCTTTGCAGTATTTGAAAATTTCGAGATCAAAAATAAAATTTTCTCAGTTATTTCAATTGAACTTACTGTTCAAGATCCAGTTTAGACAATGATGTGATTGTCTTGTTATTTAGCTAGGTCGTGTGGACATGAATGCCCCCCGAGTGACTGGGCACAAACAAGATGTGCTCGATATTGCATGGAATCCTTTTGATGACAACATGATCGCCTCATCCTCAGAGGATACTTCTGTGATGATTTGGGAGATCCCAGATGGCGGCTTAACCCAGAACCTTGATAAACCTCTCCTGAAGTTAGAGGGCAGTCACACGAGGAAAGTTGGAATAATCCATTGGCACCCTGTAGCAAGTAATATTCTTCTCAGTGCAAGTCATGACAACAGGATTGTTATTTGGAACCTTGAAGCAGGAGAGGCAGCAGTGGATATTTCTTGTCATCCAGACATTATCAACTGTGTCTCATGGAATCGCAATGGAAGCCAGATAGTAACCTCGTGCAAGGACAAGCAGATCCGAATCATTGATGCTCGCTCAGGAGAGATTATAGCTGTAAGAAATGTTATTTTATTGTCTTTTCTTCTACTGATACAGTTTTTTATGTTTTAAAACCAGCTTAGGTGATTTCCCCTTTGGTGTACCATAATTTCCTGGCATATTATCCTCACGACAGATTACCAGCACCACTCTATTTTGGCCCTTAGAAGAAAATTAAATAAGCAGATTAGCTGCACTTGTAGATAATCATACCCGAAAATGAAAGAGCTAGCGACTTTCAATATAATGGCCAAAAGGAACGGGTTACAAGCGACTTTTTCAACAAGTTTTTGAGTTGTTCAAACGAGTTTTACAGCCGTTGGAATGTCTTGCATAAACATCCGAACGGGAGTTATAAACTAGCAAACAGAATTTTTAAACAAGTAAACAGGATTTTTGATTAAGCAAAATAATTAATGGGTGTTAAAAACGGCCAAACACGATCTTTAAACAAGCGAACAATCAGACAGTTACAAACATGTGCTTGGTTTTCAAGCGTAAACCTTGCAAGCATTTAACGAACAGCAGCTTTCGTGCCAAGAAAATGAGTGGCCAAATAGAGCAAGGAACTGCGTGGAAATCTTAGACAAATGAGCACTCAGCAAGCCAAGCGAACAAAACTTGTATTGTGAACTTGTTTACAACTGAAATTTGAGGTAACTCCATCATGAGAAAGCCACTTGACGGCCCTGAGAAAAGGAAACATGAAGCTTCATGGTTTTATTTGCAGCACATGTGGGCACTGGTCGTGTCATTACTTCACTTTTCTATTTTGTTTGTTTTAGTACCATAATTGTTCTAATTTAAGTGCCCCTCTAATTTAAGTGCCAACCAACTGAATAATTTTGTGTTTTGCCCCAATTTTAGCACCATACGAAAAAATAATAATTTTTTATCGGGCACCAAGTCAGGAGAAAATTTTTAATCGTTTTGCATTTAACAATTCTAATCGAATAATGTCCATAATTGCTTTTGGAAACTTATGATAACAACCTCAAGTTTTACCTTTGGATTTCAAACACAGTGAAAACAGTGGCACTTACTTGACACAATACATGCTCTCAGTCATGTCCACAGGCACTCAAGTGGAACAACTGCATAGATGTCATAAAATGTTGAAAGTTTCACAGCATGTGCTTTGTAAACAAACTCGTGTGTTATCATTTGTCATGTTTGGATCATTTTAAGTAAGAGACTTAAAATTATGAGAATATAGGATGGATATAATTCTCATAACAAGCACTGAGCAGATTTGGAGAAAACAGACAAACCGTATCAGAATTCTCATCCAGGCTTGTGACCTCTAGTCCCTGCGCTTAAACGTCATCTTTTATATTTAAAACTTCTGTTTTTAGAGAGGGGAAATCTTGAGTCCAAACTAAGAATTTAAAAGTACTATCACATAGTTTTTAATGACAATAGCATGTAGTCGGATAAGGCAAAAATGAAAAAAGTATGATTTTGTTTTCATTCTTTGCACGCTCTTACTTCGTCAGGAAAGTTGGCAAAACAACCTCTTTTGCAATAATTAAGCAAGTGTCTCCTCCGAGTGAAAATCGCTTCTCTCTTGTTAAAGGTGAAAAGTTTTTAATTTTTCCTCCAATTATTAAGCGCCAGAAGGATAAAAAAAAAATATTTTTGTACCCCAATTGTAAGATTCAACAAAATCTGAATTTTTTTTTCTGGCCCTTAAATTAGAACAATTACAGTAAGTAAGAAATGTGCTTGGAAACCTCAGTCATACCTTTATGTCTGGTTTAACGCATGATTGTTTTGTTGTGAGTTTTCGTTCAGTGTTATTGCAGAGGTTGTATAAATCGCACCCCACATAAAGCAAAAGAGACTTGTGGATGGCTGCTGGAAAAAATAGGAAATGATTATCTCCCCTTTAAAAAGCACAGAGGTGACATAAAGAACCACCTACAAAAACGCCATTCATGTCACGCTTGCACTCGGACATCCATGAGCAAGCTAGTATATTAAAGCTCATTATCTGTATCGACCGAGATTTTTTCTTGCTTTCGACCAAATAGAACAGATGTCAATATTATTTTCGAGACACTGTTAACTTATGAAATATTAGTTCTGGAGGATAACAAAATCCAAAAGGTGAGATGAAGGTTTAATTTGCTTGCTTTGTGGTACCGTTCACGTGTGTTTGCGAGGTTGCCTTTTCCCAAATTTTGGTTGTAGACAAGGTCACTTAGTCAAGGTCAACATTCGCTTTGGTTGTTTATATTTTTCATAATCTTGAGTTTTGAATCAAAAGGTTAAGTCACTGGTTAAATTCTTGTCTATTCCCGCTTGACATAGATGCAAGTATCAAGGTACTATTGGACATATCAAGCGAGCAGTTTGCGAGTCGTACGTCAAGCGGGAATAGACAAGAACTCAACCAGTCACTCAGTTCCCCATGTGAGTCTCTGTAGCTCAGTGGGTAGAGCATCTGACCGGTAATCAGAGGGTTGCAGGTTCGATTCCCATCAGTGACTAAGAATTTTTTCTGAGCTTTCAACTTGTTAATCAATAATTTCTTCTTCAACTATAAATTACGTCCAAGATTTACTCTACCATTGACTTGATGATAGACGCAAGTATCAAGGTACTATTAGACATATTGAGCGAGCAGTTTGCGAGATGTATGTCAAGCTGGAATGGACAAGAACTTAACCAGTGACTCGGTTCCCCGTGTGAGTCTCTGTAGCTCAGTGACTCGGAATTTTTTCTGAGCTTTCAACTTGTTTTCCTAGCTATTCGAAATAAAAAGCATAAAATTTCCATGTTATTAAGCTGCCAATTCAATGGAAAAAGCACTCCTCTATCTATCAATTAACTTTCAGTTTTAATGATAATTTTAGTATACAATTTAGTGATGTTTTTTTTTTACTTAACTTGGCTGCATTTTAGTCCTGCATCATTCAAATCCCAAACCGACATGGAGCCTCTGCACTTTTTATAACAAATTTAGAAATAGGCCTGCAATGCGTGTGCGTAGCTTCTTCTTTTATGTTTCACATTGTGAAATGACTAATAACTAAAGGTTTAAGTCATCCATGATGCCTTTGGTTGTTTGTTTTGCATCATCATGGCAGCCAACAAACTCATTCTCTGTGTTTAAAATGGTCATTGAGCCAAGCACAGTTTTATTGCAGCCGTTGTTTCAAAAAGTTGTTAGCTCTTCTGTATTAATTGTATTCTGAATGACCGTAAAACAAGACATACTAAAACAGGATTCAAAGTAACAGCTGCTGTTGCTCGTGATCTGATCAGAATCAGTTGAGAACATGTGGAGACATTGCCAAACGTTTTATTAATCGGTATCTCTTCCGAAAGAGTTTGCCTTTTTTCAGAAATAAATTCCTGATGGTTGCCTAGTTGATTTTTCTCTATCAAAACAAGATGTACTAAAACAGGATTTAAAGTAATAAACGTAAATTGTATATCATTGTTTGTTTGTTGTAGTTGTTATTGAGTTCTTTGAGTAAAACGTGTGAGCACATGAAAGTCGAAAGTCATTCGTGACTCCAAAGCTATCTCGAAAATGTGGACACTCTTTCATCCAACCCCATAACAATATATCTACTTGCACATGTGCAAAATGTAATTTGAACCCCAATTTAAGAGCCAGTTAAATCTGAAACTCTTTTTTCTGGTGCTTAAATTAGAACAATTTCATAATTTTTTTAAGTTGGGACCAAAAGTTTATAGGAGACAAACACTTAAAATACCAACAATAAGAAAACACTTGTTCCAAAGTGAAATCAAACTATCCAACAGATAGAACTATTAGATAATTACATTCAATGGAAATTTATTTCATGTGTAAGAATTACATTTGTCTGAAACTGTGAGTTTTTTAAAAAAAGAAATGCTTTTCACTTGTTAATAGCTTGACTCCAAATTTTGTAGGGTCTTGAGGTACAACGTTTTCTTTAAACTGCTCGTTTTGTGACTCCAAAACATCAACAAATCTGGCTGCCATTTTGGAAACTGAAAGCCATCATTGCTATAATCACCCAACCCTAGGGAGAGAGAGCAAAGTTTTTGACCAATTAGCACTTGCCATTTTCGATAATCACCAGTAGTAATCTTTGATAAAAAAATTTGAAATCGAATTTATTTTACAGATTATCAGTTTTTTTCTTGGTCCCAGTTTTCTTTTCTTTCTGTGTTTTGTACCAGATACGCTGTCCTTGTTCTTTAGCTGTTGCCCCAGATTTATTTTTCTTGATATGGAAGAAGAGATCACAGTATTGTACATAGTAGTAACAGTTAAATGATTGGTAGTTCTCACTTAGCATTTGACAATGTTTAAGAAAAACACTTAGTCACTTTTTCTGGTTTTAGCAAAATAAAGGACATGAAGGTGGAAAGCCACAGCAAGTTGCTTTCTGTGACAAGCACAACTGTGTGTTCTCAACTGGTTTCTCAAAGATGAGTGATCGACAGTATGGAATCTGGGACTCTGTAAGTTACTCAAAAGTTTGTTTATCTAATTAACCAAGGTTCAACTGTTCACAGAAATTCTAAAATTATGTCTAACAGTCATAGAAGCCTTGAGAATTTTTTGACACTTTCTCTGTTTCAGATTGTTTAGTTCCAGAAAATATGACCTCTCACAGGAAAACATACTTAACGACTTTTCCGTTTCCGTTTTTCTTCTTGTGGGTTGATAACGGGTAGCTTGCAGCATATCAACGGGTTGCTCGCGACTTATCAACAGGTTGCTCTCGGCTTACCAACGGGTTGCTCGCGACTTTCCTATGGGTTGCTCGTAGCTTACAAACTAAATGCTCACGGGTTTGACAACGGAATTAACAACGGGAGGCTTGCGGCTTACAAACTAAATGCTCGCAGGTTCAGTTTCAGTTTATTGCAACAAAGTCAAAGTGATTTGTCACTTTGTTTATTGACAGTGCAGTCCATTCGATCACAGAATGCTGGTAACAAGCAAGTCTTTTTAAACACTGAATAAATCAAAAACATAATGTTCTAAGTACACAAGCATTTCAGTTTTGATAATTTGTTTTAATCCCTTCCATGCTAATAGCCTCTGTTCAGCCATTTTAAATTCTTACAGTGCTAGCAAAGTTATCCTCTGGATGGGTTTGGTCAGTGAAGCCACCGCTTAAGTTGTGGGAAATTGTGAAAAACTCCTGTTTTTTAAATAGTGAAAGACTGGTGATGAGTAATGGCAGGTTCGGTTTGTGCAGATGCTCATTACATTGCTTGTTTACATCCAAAAACATTATAAGAATTTCCTGGGCCTTTGACTTCCCCACCCCTCCGGAATTTCCAATTTCATCTGTAGTGGGGGTCTGGATATTTCCTGGAACTACACATTACAAATTAGGTAAATGATGACAGAGCCAAAAGTACAAAGCAGATATTCAAAGAAACCACTTACAACCTAAATACAATCATATTTTGTGGTTATATCAAAAACGAAAATGTGTAAAGGCTTAGAATATTTTGCTTAAATTCTCAATTGCACAAGCTCTTTGGTGTTCTTTGAATTGCACTTAAGCCAAGTTTTAACTTTTGGCTTTCAATTTCAATGGATTTCATGGCAGTTTCCAGTTTCCTCTTGAGTTTGAGTTTCATCAAATTCATATTGTCTTCAACAAAATAATTTCTTAAGAGAACTGGAACAAAATAATAAAGTTCTATTTTAAGCTGCTATTTAGTTAAAGTCAAGACTTTTATGCATATGTGACCCTGCATGTGATTTTGGTTTATTTTGTTTTTGAAAAAGACATTTTTGGTGTGAAAAAAATGCAGAAAATGATGGCAGGTATTGTCCAAAAAGAAGGGCAAAAGAGAGCAGGTAATTCGGAAAAGATAGTAAAGCTGGCAGGTATTTTCCAAAAAGACTGGAAAAAGAGAGCAGGAAAATTCGGAAAGGATAGTAAAAAGCTGGCAGCTATTTGCCAAAAAGACTGGAAAAAGAGAGCAGGAAAATTCGGAAAGGATAGTAAAAAGCTGGCAGCTATTTGCCAAAAAGACGGGCAAAAGAGAGCA
>JAOBAT010000130.1:11651-33667 GCA_026413305.1 Hydrozoanthus tunicans
AAAGAGAGCAGGAAAATTCGGAAAGGATAGTAAAAAGCTGGCAGCTATTTGCCAAAAAGACGGGCAAAAGAGAGCAGAGTGAAACAGTAAACACACAGTCAAATAAAACAAATGCGTGATTTTACCGATAGATGTGCCGCTCAGTATAAGAGCAGGCATTGCTTAGGCAGTTTATCCTGTTTACTGATGAATCTTGGCTATCTAGTTCAAAGGAAGTATTTTGCTTCTTGTCATGCAAAGGGAGAGCAAGATGCTCCTGGGTTGCACGCTAAAACAGAAGGCCTCCGCAGCAGTTCTACGCCAGAATGTAGTATTAAAATTCTTGTGCAAAAGATCTATACCATTTTTTTGCAAGCTGCCATCCCATTGGCAGCAGTTCTTTGTTTTCATTAAGGAAAACATCTGTTCAGCTTGATAGAAGAGTTTTTTCTTTATTTCTGCCTCTGTTCCCAATTCTGTGCCTCGCAATCAACCTGATGGTATGTTCAAAGCCGTAAAGGGCATGCGGCAGCTACAATCAGTTTCTTCTTCAAGCCATCAGTTGAAACTTTGTACTAGTCAAGCAAGTTGCTTTTGCTAGACTGTCTGCAAGGAATTTTTGGTGGTTGTGAAAACAGAGTGGTTAGGCGAGTGGGAGGAAATAGGGCTTGAGAGAGATCCATCTCAAACGGGATCGACGAGTAATGCAGGAATAATTCCTTTTAGTGAAAGTGTTGCTGATGTAGCTACAAAGTACATTGTTGTTGCTGTTGCTGCTGCAGGTGACTCGCAGTGCGAATTTATTTGTTAAAGGTTGTAAGCGAGGGTACAACTGTGCTGGAAGAGGATCTTTGTGAAGATTATGGCTCAATGTTTACTCATGGTCAGCCTGTAATTTTGGGACACTTATTTTGTGTTAAAACATAATTGACTCTACTTACAAACTGGAAGAAAAAAAATTGTTGGCTATTTATCCAGCAACTGTTCACTATCTTTGTCTTGATTTGGTTGTGAAATCTTCTGCCCCAAAGAGAAGGAAAGCCATCTTTCATCTGCTGCTTTCTGAACGAGACAAAATAATTGCTTCCCTCTGAACTCTTCCAATTTGACTCGTAGTTTTAAGATTATAGATAGTAAAAATTAAAAAGTTATTGCTGTCGATCAGTAAGGTTTTTTAAAAAAGAAAAATGTTTCAACGCTTGTTTTTAATGATGTTGTATTTCAAACATAAACCAAGTGGTCTGTTTCGCTTAGGCATGAGTGCTCGCAACCAACCATGAAACCGCAAACTTACATTTTATTATTACATTGAAATGACTTCTGCATGGGTAGATTGTAATTTCATTTGGAAACTAAGTGTTACTTGCAGAAAAGGAATAGAAGTTATATATTTAAGGGTTAAATCAAAGTTTAGGCTTAAAGTACCGAAAATGACCTACAAAGGTCAACTCATCGTTCTAAACAACTGAAACCTTGTTTACTTAAAAATCTAGATGGAATATAAATTTTAAGAAAAAGTTCTTAGTACATCATGTTTATGGCACAAAAACACTGGTATGTACGCATCTTAAATAAAAAAGCGATTAGCTCACAAAAATGTGAGGTCTGTACTCATGTTTTGACAGGTCTGTGTCGTCATCAATATTTTCTGCCATGTAAACGGCCCTTTATTTTCTCTTGTTTTCAAATATCGGAATTTTCTCAAAGCGCAAACAAACCTCAAAATTAATCGAGTCAAACTAAATTTTTACTTTTTCCTTCAGTTTAAGTCGAACTATTGAACATTGTGAGGAAACATTTCAAGATATCATGCTTGGAATGAAATTATGCTTGTTAAAAAACAGCCAAATCTTCGTTCCTAATTGACCAGTGAACAGGCAGAACAAATTGAAAGCAGCAAATAATTAAAGTTTTGATTGTATTTAAACAGATGTTTTGCCCAGTCCAGAGACTAAGGACCTTGCTTGAGTGGTGGCAAAATCAATTGATAACACTTATTTTCCTAAAACTTTATCTGTCATTGAAAAGTTTTTTGCGTCAAAAACGTCAAATGTGGTGCAAAAGGAATTCTGGGTAATTCCTTTTAGCTTATACAATTATAGGGTGTCAAGCGACTCCTATATTCCTTTAAAATCCTTTTTCCTAAAGTCATATCCTATAAAGTCCTACAAATTAAGCAAAACTCCTATGATATCCTATATTTTTTACCCTTTTTTAATTAAAAAAAAAAGAAATACTTAAAAATCAAATAAATGTTTAGTGAATGGTTCAAAATCCACAGTTTAGGAAATGTGAAGTTAAAAGGATGTATTTGTATAGCTCAGAATGGGATTTGTTCTATAAAATTATTGTCCAGTCTCCCTCTTTACTTTTGGCAAGCTTAAGAGCCATTAAATATGTTGCTAATAAACTCAGAATGCCAGCTGCAGATAGTGCGAGTGTATCTGACAAGTGAAGGATGTACATACTGTATATGATGAGGGTATCAAGAAACCAAAAATAGGTACCAGAGTTGATCATTATTGGCGTGAGTTATTTCAACTCCAAACGGCAAATGGAAACCCAAGATACCCCCTGCTGACGAGAACTGTGAAGGCAGCCTTAGTGCTTCCACATGGAAATTCAGATGTGGAAAGTGGGATTTCAGTAAACAACAGAATGGTGACAGTTGAAAGAAACAAATTGTCAGAAGACACTGTTAATAGCTTGTGTTCAAACAAGGACATGGTCAAGTTTTGTAACTTACAGTTGTATCAGCCGGAGAAAATCCCCATAACTAAGAAAATGTTGTGCTCAGTTAGGTCTGCACATGCAGCCTACAAGCTTAAATGTGAAGCAGAGCAAGAGGAGATCAAAAAGAGAAAGAAAGAAAAAGAGGCAGAAAGAAATGAGTGCTTTGAAGGCAAAGAATGTTATACTTTGTGAAAAAGAAACAGCACTCAATAAAAGAGAAATGGCCCTATGGGGAAAGCTTGAAGGAGTTGGACAGCTGCTTGTTGATGGAAAAAAATTCTGTTAAAAGCAGTAACAAAGCTGGAATTACTGCTGAACTGAACAGATGCTTTACCAAAATGGTGACTCGATTTATTCCTTTGGATTTTATTTAGTTTTATCCAATTTCTTGGTTTTTCTGTGTTTTTGTCAGACTTTGACTTTCTACTGCCCTGTATTACCAGAAGTATCGGCATGTGTATTGAGTTTTGGACTCTAGACTTGTTGACTTAAGCCAACCATTTTGAGTTAAAAAGAGTTATGTTTGCACATATAGTTAGTTTATTTTATGCTGATGGGCTTGTTGCTGTTGAAATGATAAGACTATTATTCCAGAAAAACAGTTCTTAGAACGTTTTGAAGTTATGGATTAAAAACTGCTGTTGAAAGATGTTTTCTAAATTATTGAAAAAGATTATTTCTTTTGTTGGCATTAAAATTTGGCAAAACTTTTAGTGAAAATTTTTAGTGAAAATTTTTTTATAGAGCTATAATAATCCTTATTAACACACAAAATATATTATAAATACAGCTATAAAAGATTATTTAGTTGAATTAATGCAATTTTGAACTTAGTTTTTCAGTATTATTTGGTATTGTTTAGTCAAATTAATGTAAGTCCACAGTCGTTTTCATTTGTCATTAATGCTTTGTTGAGTATCGTAATTTGCTGTAAACACATGTAATTTTGTATCCTATTAAGGAGTAAACAAAGATGTTGTTGTTGTTTTATAGATAATTTATGACCAGTTTCTAAATTACTTCAAGTTCTGGCACAGCTGATCTTTTTGGTGGTATTCATTTATTTGAGAAACAACAATTTTATTTTTGTTTTTCAAGAATGTCTCTTCAAAGCTGATCATCTTCTTTTCTTTTCAGAAAACACTGGAAAAAAAGGCACTAGAAGACATAGACTCTTCCAATGGGGTTATTTTCATCTACTATGATCATGATACTTCAATGATCTACCTGGCTGGAAAGGTACCATGCTGAAGTGAAATACTGTAAATCCTGGTGTAAAACTGAGTATTTGACCTTGAACCTTTGACTCTCACCTTGTCCCTTCAGTAGAGTATAACTTGCTTCTATTGTTTTTCTTAAATTATAAAACAAAGAACAACCAATCAAATTCTAGCAACTGTGCATAAAATTGTGGTAAAACAATGGGGGTATAGTCAGTTTTGAATTTTAGCTAATTTTAACTTGTTCAACCAATATGGCGATGGCGTGTAATGAAAGTATTTATGGCAATAATTTCTCTCTTTTCGAAGAAAATGATGATAAAAATGAAAATATGTTTTATGCAGACTTTAGTAATTTAGTTGAAGATCTTTTAATTTGCATTAAAAGTGATCCTGTGACAAGGACGAAAAGTCTGAGCTCCAAGTTTTAGCTCCGTCTCCCTTTATGTTGGGCTTGGGGGGGGGGCTTATTCGAAACTTGAAGCTCTAAACGTGGGTATAATAGAGAGAGGGGGCCTGTTATGAGCCTTTAAAACTTTTTAAAAAGTATAAATAAGGAAAGAGTGTGTATTGTTTGTTACTTCCAATTGTATGACATGGGAACATGCCGTTCAAAATGGCTAAATTGCTTTGTATGAAGTCTGGATTTAATCCATGATTTTCTTGCAAAGATATTTGAAATTGAATCAGAGCAACCACTGATATACATTTGTTCTGTGCTACAAACAAAACCATTCAGAAGCTTTTCTTTTCTTAAGTTGTATCTTTAAATGTAGAAAGTACTTTTATAAATGTAGTTTCTATGAATTAATTTACTGGTTTTCATGTTCAAGTCACAAGGTTTTGAATAATGGTTGTCAATCTGCAATCCTAGGGTGATAGTATCATTAGATACTATGAGCTAGTGGATGAGGCGCCATACTGTTATTGGATCACTAATTATAGTAGTGGCTTGTCTCAAAGGGGACTTGGCTTCATGCCAAAGCGGGGATGCAATGTCAACATAAATGAAGTGGCCAAGTTCTACAAACTAGTTGATGAAAAGAACTTCTGTGAGCCAATATCTTTTACTGTTCCAAGAAAGGTTAGTAGAAGTTAATGAAGTAAATTTTCAGTTTTACAGTATTTGTTTTCAAAATCAAGTCAGGACAAAATAAAAATGATAAATAAACAATCAAGCATGGACATTTTTTCTCTGTTTTTAAAATTTTATTAAAGGCAACAGCAGAGTGGCAAGTTAAAAAAAAGTATGATTGTTTTTAATATTAAACATTTACATCGTTGTTTAACATAGTAGTTGAACATATGATAATTTGAACATACTCAAGGCCTCTAAAAAAGCAATAAAAGCATGCTCTGGTTTAGCCCCCAATAATTTTTTATTAAGTAACATAGTTTTAAACTTCAAAATAAACTTTAAATCCCAACACTGTCTGTTTTCTTTTTTCCAGTTTCAAGCTTATTTCTTGTAGCAGGCTCTCTTTCCATCCATGTCAATAAAAAAAATATTAGAAATGCAAAACAAGATTAAAAAGTAATAGGAATGAGTTGGAAGACATTCATAACTTCTTTCGGTAGTTTTGAGACATGGCTGTCTTTCATTTTTCATTTTGCTAATGTTCATTTTTCCCTTGTAACATTTAGTCGGATCTTTTCCAAGATGATCTGTTCCCAGATACGCAGGGTGATGAACCGTCGCTCACAGCTGAAGAGTGGTTGGAAGGGAAGAATGCTGAACCAAAGCTAATAAGCCTAAAAGATGGATTCAAGACGTCGGGCTCCTCCAAGAAGAAAACTGTTGGGCTAGCAAGCAAGATATCAGCCAAAAAAGCAGCGGGAACACCAGCAGAGGATGTAAGCAACGTTGTTACTGCTGTTTATGTGATTGGTCGACCATAGCATCAATTGGAATTCAGTTGAAGTATTAACTTGAGCATGCTAGCTTTTCAGGCCTGGAGAATACAGAAATAGACCTCATTCATGATGACATTACAATAGCGTTTTCCTGCACTAAAACACGGATTGGTGGTGATGTTTACTTGCTATGTACAGCTAAACGAACATTCCAGTGAATGAATATGGCAGAACAGACTACGAATTGATGAACAGTTAAAATAGATCCAAAACTCCTGCAATCTTGCATAGCATTGAACACCAACAAGCTTCACTTAAATACACTTGTGATGTCATTATGAGCAAGTCTATCATAGAAAACCAGTTTTCAGTTTCATGTATCTGATTCATAGGAAAATGCTGTAAACCAATTTTTTTCTATCATGTGAACATATTTTTAACAAAGAAGACTATAAAGAAAAATACATGTAAAAGATATTTTGCTCCCATTGGTGGGCAAGTTCACATTTTTTAATCTTCTAGTGTTCCAAACTTCTTAAAAAAAGGATAAAGTTTAAATATCTCTATAGTTGTTTATATTGTTGGTAATAACATTGGAAGTAAGTTAAATAAGAACTAAGCCTATCTGTGTAACTGTTTTTTTTTTCTTTCACAGGATATTGATGTGAAAGAGTTGATCGATACCATCAAAACACTCAAGAGCAAAGTTGCTGATCTTGAGAGCAGAGTATCAGATTTGGAGAAGTGGCGACTTGAATCACAATAAACCTTGTATGCATTTCAGTTAAAGAACGACAAATGTAACTTGTCTTATGTATAATTAATTACCCCTTGAAGGTTTCACAAAGACCATAGTATTTTATAGTTTACTTGATATTTTGCTTAAGGCATTCGAACGTAAATACTGATTCTTAAAAAGAGGCGAAAGTTTTGACATCTATTTTTCTTTAGAGATGTTGTGATAGAAAAGTAAAATTGCTTTAATACGAGCATCACCTCGTCTGTATTATCTTGTGTTTCAAACCTGTGTTCTTCACAAAAAAATCTTTGTGGTAACCTCAACAGGGGTTGAAAGTGCTCATAACTACAGTGCAACCCCGATCTTATGAAGACTTTGTTTTAATGAAGTAACTATTTGGGCCCGGCAGAATTACAACAGTTTATGATGTAAACCCCCCGATATGATGAAAACCCAGGTATAACGAGCCAAATTTTGGGTACCGAGGCAACATTTTACCCCTAAATAACAAAGTTCACAAAACAAATACAATAATTGTTATATACTTGGACTTTCCCCTATATGATTCTTAAAGAGAAAGTCTAAATATATAACAAGCACTTACTGTATAGTCCCTCGGGAAACAAGTTAGTTTTTTTCCCTCAAGACATTAATTTTGTTTTCCTGAGAGTATCAATGTCATTGGTACTCTCGGTAAAACAAAACTAACAGTTTCCTTGGTGTATAGTATTTTGACATACTGCTCTCGAAATTTTGAGAATTTTATTTCTACTTTGTCTCAATTGCAGAAGCATTGTCACCGTCGGAAAAATGACACTTTGCAATGTTCAATTTACTACATTTTGAGGAATTACAATTAAAAGAGCTGTTGTCCTCCTTATCTTGGAAGAGATTTGTTTGCCTTATTAACTTCCGAGAGTTTTTTTTTTGATAGACCTTGTTAAATAATGATTATGGGTGAAGAAATTTTGTTGAAATCTTCAATGATTTTCGGGATGCTAACATTTCATCTTTTCAACTGATGACGTCATTGCATGTACAGGCAAGTTTTGAAATCTGCTGCCGATTCAATGAAACGAATAATGGCAACGAAAAATAGTAACCTCTGAAGAAATTCTCGTGATACATCGTCAGTCCAAGTCTGTTCTAAATTCATCCAAAGGTGGATTTGCTGCAGATTTTTAACAATTGAAAATTTGTTGGTACATGCAGTGGCGTCATGTCATCACTTAAAACATTTTAAAAATGAACCATAAAAGATTTAGACAGAACTCTGTCACTGTCACTCATTTTGCAATGTTTATCCACTGAGATTACAAAATAGTTCTTTAAAATTCTTGGCAATCAAAACATTTATTTTGATGAAATAAACATTTTTTTTTCTTTTTCAAAAACCTTTCTAACAGTTTAAGCTATAAACTGAGCTAAAGTCTTTAACCTAACACGAGTTTTATCGTTTGCATGAACCAACGTAGCTAAAGAGTTCTGTTGAATACAAGAAACTAAACTAAAGCTCTACAAACCAATGGAATCCAGGGAGGGAGGTCGGGGTCTCGCTTTGCTCTTTTCACCCAGGTCTGGGTGGTTTTTTAACCATGGATTACGAAAACGTTCATGCAGGACTTTGGAAAGGTTAACGTTTTCGGTTCTTATTATGGTAATTCCCAAGTTATGCACTGCGCATTTTAGAAATTTTAAAATGGTACACATTTTTGTCATATTTTAAGTAATGTTTATGTCTCTAAGACATCGGAAAAACTTAAAAATGCAAGAAAATTGTTTCCTTCATTTTTGTTTATCTCCTTTTATCTCCATCTCGTTTATCTCCAGTTTTCCTAAAGTTTCTCCTATTAAACAAGCGTGGGTACCCCACAATTTTTTTCGTCAATCAAATTTCAACAGGACTGAAAAGAAAAATCTGAGTATTGCAAGTGTGGAAAAATATAAAAAAAAAACTTGGACAAGAGTACACTGTTTTTTAGGTATTGGAAACGTAGCAATACAAAAATGCCTTCTTATCAAAAATGTTTTTTTCAGAAAATCACAAAATTATTCTCCTAATCAGAAGAACTCTTTACGTTATCTTCCTTTATTTCCCTTATGCTCCTGGATGTTATCTTGATTGACCACATGAGGAATCTATAGTTTCAATTACAGGCTTTTAATACAATAAAAATAGCCCAGGAGGAGTTATTTGTATCAATCATACCTCGAAATGTTACATGGGCACACCCCTTTTTTATTCCATTTTTGCAGTTGACATATAATGATTGACAAATGAGAAAAGTTTGACGAGGAATTTTCGTCCTATTTTGTTGTTGCTATGTTTCCTGTACCTAAAGAAACATAATACTCTCGTCTTTCATTTTCATATTTTTTCCGCATTTGCAACACTTAGATTTTCCCTATTTTTTCTCTTCAAAGAGTCCTGTTGAAATTTGGATGATTTAGAAAAAAATTGTGGGGTACCCGTGCTTCTTTAGGAGAAATTTTAGGAAAACTGGCAAAACATGTGCTGTTTTTCCCCATTTCCGAGGGGAGACTGGGACGAGTTAAACAAAAAGCTCCGGTTAGCACTAGATTCCACGGACCTACGGTAGGTAGGCCCGAGGCCTCTCAACGGTCAAAGAAATTTTTGTATAAAGATAGACTGGAACGAGACATTTCTAAAAAGGATTCAGTGATGCATGAATTCTTATTTCACTTGACTCGTGCTCAATTCATCAACTATTAGAGTTTTTTAAAAGTTTAGCACGATTCGATAACACACAAGTTCTGGATGTTCCATTTTTGTTGGTTTATTGCTCCAAACATTCCTAAAAGGAAACAGTTAGTAAACAAACCTCCTTAAAGTCCGTGGAATCCAACACATTCTATAATATAGAACTGACTAGTCTCCACGGACCTAAAGCAGGTCCAGATCCGGCCATCACAAAACACGCTTCTGAATCAAATTTGATTCTTCGTCTTAGCTTTTGAAAAAAAGAAATTATGCCACATACTGAAACAGATTTCTAATAAATTTTTTTTAAAAAGATGTTTTTCAGAGGGATAAGAACTGCAAAAAATTGTTCTTAGTTGCCACCATTCGCAGACCTTTTACACGATAAAAAGGCACTATCTTAGAAAAAATATTTTTCTAGAAGTCATTCAGCAAAAACAAGGGGGGAATTGAAGAAACCAATGGCAACAGTTTTTTTTTGTTCTTAATTCTTTACGTGAGCATTTACACTAATAGTGTGAAGGGAGGTATCGGCTGTCCCCGCTGGCCTTCTGCTCCTTTTGAATCGAAAATAATTTTTGTATTTTCTAGTATACTTTTCAACCAGAACAACTCTCATCCTCTTTCCGTACACGCTTTAACTTCATAGAAAGATGAATTTTCCTGCGCGGCCGCGTTACTTTATAGAGCCTACAAGATTATATGGTGGAAAAACTTTCTCAGAGGTTAAACCCGCTTCTTAATTTTTTTTATCGCCCATTTCTACAATTTGAAAAAAGAAATTGAAATAAGCCGCGATTCACGCACATTAAAATTTGACCAAAACGAAAATAACTTTATTTATCAGAGCGTTTGTCGCTTTTTTACGGGTCGTATAATAAAAATTGTTGAAAATGTTGTAAAGATTTTTAGTCACACTACTTACGGATCTCAATATTTTTTTCAAAGCTCGTTTCTGTCAAAAAAATACGTCTTTCAAACGCCAAAGTTCTAACTGACTTTGCAAAGTATTACTTTCATTAAGTTTCACGTTTCATTCCACAGACATACTTATTATTCTTTAGCTTTGTCAAAAGCTCTCCATATCCTCCACGAGATGATTCGTTATGCGTAAAACTAAAAACGGTGAAACAGTACTTTCTGACTCTCTATTTACCGAACGCTGAATTTTTTCACGGATTTTATATTATTCAGTTTTGTTTCGTTTGTCTGTGTTGTTTTGAACAGGTTTCAGTAGCAAACAGTACCGTTGTTTAAATTTAAGATCATGCAGATTGGCTGTTATCAAGTGCGGCAAAATTGTTAAACTTTGCTGCCTAAAATGACGGTGTGACATTTATAGAAGTTAACATTTTTTCAGTGCTTGCCATTCTCTGATAAAGACAGTTTTCTTCAATTTCTATTAGAAACCAACTTCTGTATGTGATGCGATTTCACTCCTTTCAAAAACCAATAACGCCGAGTCAAAATTTATCGGTCATTTGTAGTATGATTCTAGACCTCCTTTAGGTCCGTGGAAACTAGTCAGTTCTATGTAGAATGTACTAGGTTCCACGGATCTAAAGAAGGTTGTTTATTCCACTTCTTTGTTTCCTTCTAATATATGTGATTTTAGGTCTCAACACACAGAATAATTGGAGCTATACTGTATACACCAACAAAAATGGAACATCCAGAACTAGTGTCAGAATCGTGCCAAACTTTAAAATTCTAATAGTTGATGAATTGAGCACGAGTCGAGTGAAATAAGAATTCACGCATCACTGAATCCTCTTTAGAAATGTCTCGTTTCAGTCTATCTTTATACAATAATTTCATTGACCGTTGAGAGGCCTCGGGCCTACCTACCGTAGGTCCGTGGAATCTAGTGCTAACCAAAAGCTCCATATATTATGAAGAAAACTATTTTTTTGCTTTAATTTTTCTGATGTGTCTTCGAGAGCTCAACATTCGCTAGAATATGATAAGCAATTTAAAGTTTCTAGTATGCGCAGTAAAGATGCGCAATGCAAAAATGTGGAATTACCTTAAACTGGTTTTCGGGATATCAGCCTCAAATGTTCTTAAATAGGTTCACCTTTTTTCAGCCTCAGCACGTTCTTAAATTTTTGGCGACTTTCAGGCTTATGTTCTTATAAAAAAGATTGTACATATGGTGTTTCGTTGCAGGTCTTTCTGCAGAATCAACATGTTAGTTTTTACTTGTATTTGTGTTGGTAGTTGACATAATGGAAATTCGGTGCAAGAACAAGTTGGAAAGAAACATGAGACTCGGCCAAAATACACTGGTTCACAAAAAACGCGTGTGCAGCCAGCAACAAGTATACCGTCTCTTGATTGTTTAAAGTGCCTATGGAGTGAAAATTTTTATTACTTCCTTGGATAGACATTGCTAAATGAGGCATAGCAGTCTAATTTTTTTTTAAAAATCTTTTATGATTCTTGAAATATTAGTATTTAAAATTCTCAACTAATGGCGTAATGTGGGGTGTTAATCGGGTGTTTTCTGGCAAAATCAGCCTGAAAATGTTTTTAAGGTATTCTTAAAATTGTTTCTACAAACGTAGCCGGGGATGCTCGTGGAGAAAACTTGTTTTCGACCCTAAGGGATGGCAAATCGGGTGTGGTCAATGGTGAATGAAACCATAAGAGATAGCAAATTGGGCGTGGTAAAGTGATTGAATCAAATAATATAACAACAGTCCATCAAGAGACAGACGCAATAACTCACTATGATGTAAGGTCTTGATGTAAGGCCCTAAGTGTAAAAACAGGTTTATTACATTTAGGACCATTGTTACATTTAAGACCAATCTTGTATTTCATTTAGGACCTTTATTACATTTAAGACCCAATTAGTATTACATTTAGGACCAAATTTTTATTACATTTAGGGCCATTTATTACATTTAAGGCTTCTACATTGCCTTGTTAGAGCCAATAGCTTAAACACAAGAAGATTGAACGTGTAATGTGTCGTAGAGAATGACGCGGAAAACGTGTATCGTATGCAAATTAAAAGGGTTTGATGGATGGATGGTTGTATGAAAGGATGAATCTATGGACGGCTTGATAGAGGAATGGGTGGGTGGTTGGAAGGCTTGTTGGAGGGAAGGATGAATAGTTTCTGGAAAGATGGAGGGCTTGATGGAAGGGTGGATTGATAGAAGGGTGGATGGATGGAGTGCTTGATGTAGGGATAGATAAATAGAAGTTTTGTAGGAGGAATGAATTGAGTACTTAATGAAGAGACGGATGGGTGGATCGAGGGCTTGGTGAAGGGATGGGTGGAAGACTTGATGGAGGGACTGATGAATGGAGGGCTTAACTGATGGATTAATAAATGGATGGATAGATTGAGGGATGGGCGGTTGCATGGAAGGATGGATTGATGGAGGAATGGATGGGTGGAAGGAGGGCTTGTCAGAGTGATTGAGTGGCTGGATGGGTAGATGGAGGATGGATTGATAGAAGCCTTGATGGAGGAATGAATTGAGGGCTCTATGAAGAGATGGATGGAGGGCTTGACGAAGGGATGGACAGATGGATGGATGGAGGGCTTGTTAGAGAGGTCGGTGTGTAAATGGATGGTAGGATTGATTCTTAAAGGATGGATAGTACAACGGTTAGATAGAATGATTAATGGATGAGTGGATAGATGGCTAGATGGAAGAATTGGTGGAGATGGAGGGGTAGGCCGTCAGATGGAGGGAGGGATGGACGAGTCGATGGACAAGTGGATGAAGAGATGAATGGTTAGATAGAGGAATCGATGGAGGAAGGGATGGCCGAGTGGATGGATGGATTGCTCTATGAACGGATAGTAGGATGGCTCGAAAGAATGATGGATGGATGAGTGGTAAGATGGAAGGATTGGTAGGTCCATGGATGGAGGTGAGAGTGGTTAAATGGAAGGATCGATGGAGGGGCAGACGAGTCGATGGATGAGTGGATGGTTGGTTAGATATGGAGGGGGTGGAGAGGATCGTTAGATGAAGGGGTTTATGGAGGAATGGACAAGTCGATTGATGGATGGTTGTACATAGATGGAAGGATGGATTAGTAAATGGTTAGATGAAGGAATGGATGAAGAGATGGATGATAGGAAGGATACATAAATTGATAGATGGATAGATAGACAGACAGACTGAAAGACAGATGGACTGACGAATGGCTAGTTGAAAAAATTTAAGGATGAGTCTATGGATGGATGGTTACATTGAGGATTGGTGGGTGAATGGTTAGACGAAAGAATGGATGAAGAGATGGATTAGTGGATTGAAGGAAAAATGAAGGGATGGACAAGTCGATGGATTACTGAATGGATGGTTAATGGAGAGATTATTGGAGCGATGACAAATCGATGTGTGGATGGATGGTTTGATGGGTGGGTGAGTCGATGGAGCGACGACCGAGTCGATGGTATGATGGATTAGTGGATGGAGGGACGGTGGAGGAATGGACTGGGCGATGGACGGGTGGTTGAATTGATGGACGGATCGCTGAGAGGATGGATGAGAGAATGAGAGAAAAACCTTTTTCAAAAACCCTTAACGACCTTTACAATGATTGTAGTTGGCAAATTGGTTGGCAAACGAATTAAAAAAGTTTTAATTTCTATCTTAAGAATAGAAATCCTCCCTGATTTTAATAATCAGCATAAAACAGAAATTACTTTCTACAATGGAGGCTTCAAATTTCTAAGAACTTTTAGGTAAGTAAAATCTGTTGAAGGTTCTCTCGAGCCCACTTTCAAAATAAAGTCAAATATCTCTTCTGTTGGCTCCTCAATAAGTAACATCCTGATTCGGTTCTTAACAAATGGTGGAATTCTTCGTGGTGTTGAAATGGACTGCATCTGGTACTTCCAGTTATTAAGTGAGTGCAGAAGAAACTTGAGGTGTACGTATTTCTTGGTGACCGACTGCCAATCGCATAGCAGTTCAGCCTCGTGTCTGTGCAGAAGATGGTAAACTTCCGTCAGCTCACGTCTGCCTTCGCCGAAAGAGGAAACAAATTTTTTTGCTTCTTCTAAAGGAGCAGTTAGTATCTCCTGATAGCTTATGAAGGCATCATAAATCATGTTTGACGCATCATCCAACATCATTTCACGACCATGAGTTGTTTTATCGCACATATTTATATCCTCGTGACTGTAAGGATTTATGCGTTCTTTTTTGACGCACAAGACTGGGTCCTTAGTTATTTGCTCAAAAACTTGTCCCAGTTCAAGTCTGAATCTCTCAAATAGTCCGAGCGCTATAGCACGAAGACCATAAAAACGAAAATGAAGGGACATAAACGTAAAAGAAAATAATCTGAGAGCTGGATCTGCAAATGCTAAATTCTGAAATCTTTCTTTTGCTTTCTTAGGAATATTCTTGTGTAAGGTTCTTTTTAATTCGTAGTCACGTAAAATATTGTCCAGTTTCTCCGACAACTTTAAATAATCTGTTTCGCTCTTTTTATAGCTTTTGCATTCGTCCACACCGCAATCAGCTCTCAAGCTCCAAATGTCGTGCTTACCCATATCTAGGTTAAATGTTTCTGAAAAACTGTCAAATAGATACGAAAATATGAGACTGTATTCGGTCTCCAATGTTGGATACTGCATAACTCCCCCGTGGTCTTCGATTACACGTACAACTTTGCACCAAGGATTGTCTAAGTTAGTAGAACGTCCGCCGTGCATCATGGCTAAGTACATAGGAGTAATTCCATGCTTGTTGATGCAGTTAGCATTTATTCCTACAACCTGCTGCTTGCTAGAAAGCATTTTTCTAACGAATCTCCACATTCCACGAGAAGCAGCGTGGTGGTAAAGTGTAAGATCTACACTGTTCACATCACAACCAATATTTACCTGATTGCTCAAAGTCATGTGATCCAGAAGTGTCGATGCCGTCATGGAAGCGAATTCTGTTTCGAGCGACACGAGCACACTGGGCGTGTCAGCTTCAACCAAATTCAAAGGTTTGCTTTTCACGGCATAATGGACAGACAACAGCAGAGCATTGGCACCTGTCGGTGTTTCCTTTAGTGCATCAGCTCCAAGTGACAGAAGTTTTTTGACTGCAACCACATTTGCTCCTTGAGCCGCCCTGTGCAAAAGAGTGTGGCCATCTTCGTCTAAGCATTCATTAATAAGGTTAATGCCTCGAGGATGTTTCTCCATAGCTTTTATCACTGGGCCATCTGCAGTTTCCTCAAGTTTTTCTTTTTTCTCTTCATAATCAATAAAGAAAAAATCAAATAAAGTGCTCTTGGAGCTGATGTAGTCTTCACACTGCTCATCTGGATAGAACAGTGGCAGATACTTGAGGTAATGTAGTTTTTGGTAGGCCGCGAGATGCAGAGGTGAGAAATCAAACCGCTTGTCACATTCTACGTTCGGTTCCGCGTTAGACTGGACAAGCAGCTTTGATAGATGGCGGCCTCCTACGTGAAAGTACTCATTAATGGGCCTTTTCTCCCCTGGTGTTTCATGGCAGTTAACATCAAACCCGTATTCTAATAATAATGCAGCCGTATATGGAAGTCTGTTTGTTAAAACAAACTCAGAATGCTGCAATTCGTTTTGCTATGAATAAAGAGTAAAAACTTTGAAGCTACCTTTACTGCTTGAGTTAAAATTGGTACTTCACCTGTGACATGTTTTTGAAATTGGAATTCAAAAAACCGTCTCACGCTAATGTCAACAGCAATGTAAATTGGAGTGAAAGAGGCAATGTTTATATCTTGAATCTTGTCTGGATCCTGAGTAAGAAGAAAAGACGCATTTCCAAGACCTCGGAGACCAGCAAAGGCAAAAATATCTTGACCTGCCCTATTTTTGGTGTATATTAAATCCAGGTTTCGTGAGTCTAATTTTAGTGTCAAGAAGATGAGTGCTTTAAACCATGCATAGGAATCCATGACTTCCTTCAGCATGCTGCTTTCCGAAAAGCCAAATTTCAAAGACTGCCACGGTTTTCGAACATATGGGTCCAAAAAATATATTTTGGGAAGAAACTGAACGTCCTTTAGAGTATAGAAAAAGACATTCAATCCATCTTTATCTGTAAAAGTTGGGTCAGCACCTAATTCTAAGAGCGTTTCGAAGACCCCGGATGCGTGGCACACTGCGGCGCTATGCAGTGGAGTTGATCCGTTGTAGGTACGTCCATTGACTAGCGAATCATCTCGCTTTACAAGTAGCTGGATTAAGAACTCGTTTCCGCGACACGACGCAATATGCAGCGCTGTGGATCCGTTGCAGTCGCGTGCATTCGTGTCAGCACCGAACTTAACAAGTTCAACAGCTATGTCGTAGTATTGTTGATCTGCTGCGAAGTGCAACGCCGAATAGCCACAACGGCATGACACGGTATTTCTATGTCGGAATCTATATTGCAAAATTTTAGAAAACTTGCATTTCGCTGATGGATTTGCACCAGCAGAAAGAAGCATCTTAGCCGCGTCGATATTGTTTGACAGGACTGCCACGTGGAGAGGATACAATCCGGCACGATCGGTGCAGTTCATTGCGTTCACTTTATTATTCAATAGAACTTGGACAACATTGTTATGGTTATGTCGAATCGCAGAGCAAAGAGCTGTTTCGTAAACTCTTACTGGCGATTCTTCATTACGAAAGCCGCGTGGATTGCCAATGCCCCTCGTAGCGTTTCTTCCAAACCTGTGGGCACTGGTTTTTTTGCACTTATCATCTACGCCACTCAAAAGAATTTGCTTAACAACGTCCACATGACCATTTGAAGCTGCCTGGTACAAAGTGAAAGTGTCCGCGACCAGGCCGTACCCTAGTAAAGCTTTAACTGTTCTTGTATGTCCTTGCTCAGTTGCAAGATGCAACGCATTGTAGTTAAAACGTGTCTTCTCGTCATACTTAACCTCTTTATCAATAAGATACACGACTATATCTGTATGTCCACCTTGGGCTGCGGCAAGAAGCAAAGAATACTCACACATCGTTCTTTTACAGTCCTCGACGGGATCGTCAGAATACAATAGAGTATTTCTGTCGGGAGGAGCTGAAGTGTGGTTTAAATTTGCACCCCGATTAAACAATATGTCGAGATTTCCCAAACTACCATGAGCAGCTGCTTGGAAAGCTGGCGTTCTACCTTGAATGTCTTCAATGTCAACTTGAAGAAAATGTTTTTCTAAAAGAGATGTTACTTCTGGTATGCCCCAAGCAGCACTTTTATGCAACGCAGTAGTTTTCGTCACAGAATCTGATTTGTTTACAAACTCCAAAGGAAGCTTCAGATATGAATTTCTTTGTTCAGAATCAGAACCACCTTCACAAATATGGCTAGCGAGGTAAAATAAACAATCGACATTAGAACAGTCTGTCGTAATATTTGACCTCATCAGGTAGTACTTTGCAATTATTCTATGTCCCCGTTCCTTGTCCGTGTAGTAAGGTTCCCCTTCATTTTCTTTGTTCGTTAGCCACTCAGCTAACGAGGAGTGATAAACAGTTACTGTTCCTTCATCCCCTGACTCTCTGAGGAAAACAGAAAGTTCTTTCAATTTAGGAAGAAAATCGTACTTGAAATCTAGTTCTTTGTCTTCCAGGCTAACCATCGCAAACACTTGACGGGAGGTCAATGGTATATACGAAGAAGTCAACACTTCCAAGATCTTTCGAACACTCTTGAAATTTTTCCCATGTTCATAACGCCGCTCGAAAAAGGTTTGGTAGGTGCTTGAGAGGGATGGAGGAAATGAAAAAATGTCTGTGTTATCTACAACGTCATCAATGTTGTGAAAAAGCATTTTGATATAAAGAAAGTTTCCCTGACTTTTTTCAACTAAGGTGAGATTTATGTTTTCCAGTGATTTGCGTTTCCTTAGTTCCAAAAACTCCAACAAAGATGATGACCTGTGAAACGGTAACAATTTTTTGGATATGAAAGAACGTATGTCTTTGCGGTTGAGCGGATTATCGGGGTGTAGTTCGACTTTATGAATCCCTCTGAAATACTTGGTAATTGACGGTTCCTTGCGAGAGGTTAAAATCAACTTTAGCCATTTGGGGAATAGTAAACGTCTAGATTGCAAGAGACTAATAATGTTATCAGATTCAAAAGGTTTACTTGATACGCATTCATCCAACGCGTCCACTATAACGTACCAATCGTGAGAGATGAAGGTATCCATTTCGTTCAATGGTGTCAAGATACTTTGGTCAAAACAACCAACTGGATTCTGAAAACAATCTATATGAAGCATCTTTTGAATTGAAAAATCGCTTGAAACGACGTATCTGTAATGTTTCATCTTGGTAGTTATCATATTAGCCAGATTGCGAACAAATCTTGCTGTGCTTTGTGTTCCTTTATCAGAGTGTGAACAAAAGTGAAATCCAAGTATGCGTGAATGTATCTCAGGACTTGACATCTCGGAGCATAACAATTCTGAGACTAGCGCAGATTTCCCTGAACCAGGGTCGCCGGTTATCAAGACACCAGAATTGCCTTGCTTCGACTGTAGTATATCTTCCAGTTTTCTGAATAACCATTGGCGACCAACAAAATCTCTCCTGGCGAAATTCAGGAAATTTCCGAACCTGAACTCACTTAGCCCCAAATCGTTTTTGCTGTCATCTATCAACTGCACAACCTGAAAACAGTATTTGTATGAGTTGCCACATGCATAACAACAAAGTTTCACTTTAAAACCTTTGCTGTATAAATAAATCGAGGGACGCTAGTCGTTATGTTTCTATAAATCTTAAGGTCTTACACTGTAAAAAAGATCTTTGAAACTCTTGATTCCCTCTTCGTTAAGGTTCGGGATTCTTTCCTCTACCAAAATTGCTTTATTCCTTAAGGCGACGTACCATATGTAGTAAAGGACGTAAAATAGTCTTAATTGGAATTCCGCAAACTCAGAAAAAAAGAAGTAACCTTTTTTAACTTTGCATTTGACAAAGGTGCCAATTTTGAATCTTAAATTTTAGTACAAACAGAAGTTTTTTTCGAACTAGGTTGAATGGCAAATAAGCAATATAAAGTGTGGCATCCATTTGCTAATAAAGTTAAACAAGTATTGATACTTACCAGAACTACTTATTTTCAACTCGTTCAAAACCGAAAAGTTGCAAACTAAACACAATAACAGCATCCAGAATCTCCACAGTCGGTTAAGTGCCATCAAGCGACTCGGCCGCTTGTAACTGTTTGTTTCATGTTGGTCAATGTCAGTTTTGTTTACAAATTCTTCTGAGGTTTTTTCTTCGAAAATTTTCAAAATCTTATCGAGTTTGTCAATTTCTGAGTATTTTTCTTTTTCTTGGAACAGCTCCTTTAAATCTGAGACTAAGTTTTTAAGCTCAGAAGAAGAAGTTAATAAAGCCTGTTCCAGAGTGTTCATCCTTTGAAGAAGTTCATCCATCTTGTTACTGGATGCATCAAGGGAGTCTCTGATTACTTTAAATTCGATTTCCTCGAAGTCCACGAGCTCTGTTGTTTCGAGAGATGTGATTTCTGCTAACGCTACCTGAGCGTCTGGATCAGCAACTAACTCCGGATCTTGCAAAAGATCGCAGATTGCTGTAAAGGCATCTTTCGTTTCTCCAAAACTGAGTTCTTGCTGAGGGGCGTGTCCCCACTTACTGTTGCGTGTCTCACGAACTTGTTTCACCAGTATTTGTGATACATTGAATGCGTCACACCAGTAGATAAGGTTTAGGAGTCCCGTGGGATCCGTTGTATTAGCATCAGTAACAGAGGCTGAATGGCTACCGAGATCTGACATAAACAATTTGGCAACTTCCCACGGGCCGGCATTTGGGTCTGTCCATTTAGAGCTGTCACTCTGCTGCCACCTTGGCTTATGAGCACGATGAGATTTGATTATCTCATTCGCCCATGTGCAGTTTGAAAGGTCATGCCAAGGACACTTTTTTCTTGCTGATGAATACACACAGTGACAAGGAGCTTTTGCTGCAAGTGTTGCACAAAGATTTGTGTAAAATTTGTTTATCTCTCTAGAAATGTACGGTCTGATTCCTGTACACATGACTGAGAGTGAGTGTCCAACAGACAGCCAATCTCTGTACTCCTTCTTTTGAAGCCTGCCCTTCCATTCTGAACAAACAGTAGCTGCAGTTACCATTTTGGAACTAGAGGGAATAGAATGTTGTCAGCACGCGACCAACAAATACGATCTACCCTATGTGGGTGACCAACATAATAACTCTACTCGTAGTGTTACAAACGAACAAACCTCATTGAAACCATTCAGAACGAATATACGTAAATTCTGTCCTACCGTTATTGGCTCATACTTCTGGAACAATATTCCGTTATTAGTTAGATCAAAACCAACAAAACAGCTTTTTAAAAAGTACCTCAAACAGTTCTACCTTTCTCAATATTAACGAGCACTCTACTCTGAGTGTTATTTCATTCATCTTGCATATTTAACAATCTTTTATATCAGCTTATCCTTGATCTTAAGCAAGAGAGAGGGGTATAATATATGTATACCTATATGTATATCCCTCTCTCCAGCTATTTTTTCCTTCACTTAAAATACTTTTAAATTTACTACAACTGTGAAAGTTAAACAGCACATTATTAGTTATCTATATAGTGCCCTATCTCTTTTCGCTTATAAATTCTGTTATCTACAAACATTAAATCTTGTAAATATAAGTAAGAAAAGAGATGCAATAAAAATATACAAAAAATAGACGAAAAAATACGCGACCAAACATTTCAGCAAGAACAAAAAACGCAATTAGCTCAACATAAAATAGACAAGAACAAACCTAGCCTACTCAGTAACGCTTACCAAACAAAAAGAAAGACGAACGGTTATTTTAATTGTTTGTAATTAAAGTGCGTATGGAGCAAACATTTTTATTTCTTCAATGGATAAACCTTGCTGAACGAGGAATAATAATGAAAAAAAATTGCCAAATTCGTTCCTGGTTCTCGAGATATCAGCTTTTAAAAACTGCATCTGCTGACGTCACGAATAATTCCGACAAATTTGCATTTTTCTAAAATCTGCTGCCAATCCGTAAAATTTGGGTGGGTTTGAGCCAGACTTGGACTGGTGATCCATCTGCCTCGGATACATCAATAATCCAACTTTAGCTAAAATACATCCAAATGTTACAGGTTGGCAGCAGATTTTGATAAAATGCAAATTTGTGGGAACCACTCAAGACGTCATCAGATAAAAATTTGAAACGTAAATATCTCAAGAACCAGGAAAGATTTTAGCAAAATTTTTTCACCCGTTTTTCTCATTTAGCAAGGTCGTTCCACGGAAGTTATAAAACTTTTCACTTCATATACACTTTAAACAGCAACAGTCTTATAGCTGTTAAAAACAGAAACTATCAGTGCTACATTTGAGTTAATTTTCAAGCTAAATCTTTCGATCCTCGAGCTTGAGGGTTATGTTTTGACTATGATTAGCTTCTCAATGATTACCTTACATTTGAAGGCGGGCCTCGATTTTTCTTAGGTCAACTGTTGGAAAATCTTGAGACTCTTTGTTCTTATAGAGACGTTCTTATAAAAATGCAAGTAATATCTTTGGAAAAAGCAAACAATTCCCTTTAAAGTGCAAATTATATAGCGTCCTTCGGAAGGCATATATGATAAACCGAATAATGGGTCAGAGAACACAAAGGCCCTATACTGGAACATTCAAGGGAAAAGGTAAAAACAATGGTACTTCCTAGGAACCCAATTTAGGGGGTGGGGTATTGTGTGCCGCCACCCAACACCTTTTTTTCAAA
>JAOBAT010000131.1:0-11053 GCA_026413305.1 Hydrozoanthus tunicans
ATTTAGTATGGCGTTGTTTTTATTTAAAGCTCTCGAAGAAAGGAGAAACCTAAAACTTTTCCTGCCAGTTCTTAACGATTCTTGTACTCGGCTCTAGATGAGAAAAAATTATATTTGAAAATTTCAAGAAGAAACTGGCTGAAGTAAAGCATTTGGTAACCAAACGGTACTTGAAAACTAGTACGATGCCTAAGTTACTTCAAACCATTAGACAAACATTTTAAATATTGAATAAGTTTTTGTAGTAATTTGAATGACAAATTCATAAATACCTAACTAAAACTCTTGTAATATAATTGTAATTAAAACTATAACAAGGGGGAAAGCAAACTATTGGCACCATGTGGCGTCGTAAAGACACATTTGTCGATACCATTCTGCCATCAGCTGGTTCGTCGGGCTAAGATGAACAGATTTCATTGGGTGGAAGCTTTTTGCGTCTTCTTGTTTCTAGAGTTTAATATAACAAGAAGAATAAAAAATATATTAACCCTTTCCCCCTTAGGCATTGGTCAACATCTAAATTCTCCTTACAGTAACAATAGAAAATAAGCTGATTAGTGTTGAGAGTATGAAATTTGATCATCCAACAAAAAGTCTGAAAGATGAATTCTCAAATTCTCCCAAACTACTCATAGAAATATTATGGATATAAGTTATGAGAACTTACAAGCTAATCATTTGGCACCGTTAGGGGTAAAAGAGCTAATCCTTTTGAAAAGCCTCTAGAGGTTATAAGCATCTATTTGTTTGTCAAATGACGGGAGGATGTCTGTTCTGTAGAATACGAAAACCTTCTACTAAACCGTAATTAAACATAACAAACGGCGGAGAGTGTACCTATACTCGCTCTGTGGATTATACCAATAATTATAACATGGGAGTAACACGTTACCAGAGGCGGAGGGTTTGAACACTCAGAGAATATAACATAATAAGGGAGAAACACATTACCGATGGCAAGGAAATATTGTGGAATATACCAACGTTGTAACTTATAATTGGGGAACATTACACATTACTAGCGGAACCGAGTATAAATACTCTGTAGAGTATAACAATATCATATAAAAGAGGAATGATACATTACCAGGTGGCAGAGGGTATAAGTTAAAACTCTGAAGAATACACCAATATTATATAATAAGGGAGTAACACATTACCAATGGCGAGCATATATACACTCTATTAACATATTAACACAGGGGAATAATACATTACCAATGGCGGAGGGTATAATAACTCTAGAATGTACCAACGTTATATAACAGGGGGGTAAGACATTACCAATGGCGGAGGGTATAAGTACTTTATGGAATAAACGAACATTAAGCAACAAGGGAGTAACATATTACCAGTGGCGCAGGGTATACACGGCGGAAAATTCCTTTATGGCGATGTTCAAAGTAAGCTGTCTTTAAAAATTCCCTCTCTTCTTGTTGAAGGCAGGCGTAACACAGTCGACACGACTAAAATTTAATATGTTCAACAAAATTCAATCCAATTTTATCTTAAACGGTCTATATAGCAACAGGTTCGTCAATAATTTGGAGAAATAAAACAACTGATTTCAATGTCAAAGGCATGTGTCGGCAATTTACAGTGTTCTTCAGAACTCGGGGGAAGTTTAAAAACTCAACACCTTAAATGCTAATTAGGTCCGTCAAAGACGGGTCCCTTTAAGAACGACAAAAAGTACATTTGGAGTAAAAACACGTGTTACATCGAGCTACCATAAGAAAGAAGAAACATTTCCAAGGTTTTTCAAAAACACATTCGCGACCTTGCCAGACACTAACATATAAATATTGAATTAACTACTTTAAAAATAGGTTCTATTTTCCATGAAGGTCCCTATTCAGGGGCGGATACAGGATTTTAGAAAAGAGTGGATATTCACGTCGATTTCAGCGCAAGTGACTTTGTAAAAGGTGAAAATAAAAACATCTTCAATCTTTTGAAGCCAAATTTGAAACATCTACAAGGCGACCTTGAAGAGAAGGGACAACATAGTATGTGGGCTGTAACATCTCCTTCGCACAGACAAAGTTCAAGATGTGTCCAAAGTCCATTTTCCAGAGTCTTAGTTTTAGCATCTAAGCTCAATTCCTCATCGTTCAGATAGAAGCGATCGTATCGTTATTGGACGGCTCGCAGATTGCCATTAAGGGTGATGACAATAAACGCGTACAATCCGAATATGGTTTCGAATGTTAAGTGCCACTCAACCCACCGCGATTTGCTCATATTCTTTGCGCATCAATTACAATATTTCGCGCGCTCTAAAATCCTTGATTATCTGTAAACTTGCGAATGTTTTGCCTGTTTTGTCGACGCTCAGTGACAAGTTATTGATAAAATGTGTCTTTTTGTTATATTTTTTCGGTAGTGTAAAAAGGGGGATAGAAATCCATCCATTCCACTCCCCCTGTATCTGCCCCTGCTATTCTACATTGATGGCGCGCACGTGAAGGCTGTTAGGCTTGTATGTTTGCGAAATGTCCGAAAGCTTGCTACGCGCAAGAAGAAACACCTCGAGACGGACGATGAGCCCAGTCGGTAAATCGACAATCTATCGTGCGGGAGACCCGGGTTCGATTCCCGATTCAGGGCCCTCATTCAGGGTTTAAATAACTAAGAAGAAGGTGGTGCATACTCCTTAACATCTGCAAACGGTTAGAATTTCACGTCGTCTCGGATAAGGACGTTCAACAGTAGACCCTCAGATTACTAATCGGGAGTCGTGATGATCATAAAGTACATAGAGTTTTTCATATTTTAAGCACCTACGAGGCTCATCATCTTTCATACTCTAGGGAGTCTTTAAGGATTAAAATTCTGGCAACAATTGGCTTCCAATTAAGGGTGAAAGGGCCAACTCATTTACTCTCGGAAGTTCCTTCGTCGATTCAATAGTTTTCTTAAGTAAATTTGAAGTTTTGAATTGGATTTTCAACTCTAGGTTGCATTGGAAATCAGACAATATGACTTCCTTTTTAAATCTGCAAACCGTGGAAACGGTTAAACTTTCTCATTTGAGAAGTAAATCTTTTTTTGTAATTAATGCCTTTTCTGTGTTTTTAATTGCATGGTATTTCATCACGCATACTATAAGCAGAACTTGCATATTCAAATCTTAATCAGTCTTTTCATTCTCGAAAATAAACTTGTGTACTTCTTTTTAAAGAAATCTTATTTTGTGTTCTTTTAAGGATGCAAAATAGTCCAATGATGCAAAGGTTTTAACAGTTTGGGAAAAACTTTGAAAGAACTCCTGTTGTCACAAGCTTTTTTTTTCTTGGAAAAAAACCTTCTGCGTCCCAAGAGGGAACCGAACCTCTGATTGCAGGAACTCACACGAGGAACAGGTCAGTTAACTTGGTTCTGTTAATGGAACACCGGGTAGGTGGCCAACTAGCTCAATATATACATATATTTTTTATGTTTTAGCTGAGGAAGGCTGAATGGCCGAAACGTTCGATTAAAGATTTTTATAGAGTCACTGGTTGTCTTGCTTCGTCCCGCGTTTTAATTCACTGATTTTACAAGTTCTTGGACTGGCGGACTGTGAATCCTTTGGATCCCTATGACTTGCCTGTACCGTCGGTTGGGAATAATATTTTTATCCTCATTGTGTATATTATTATATTGTCTATATTGTGAATTAATGGTATGGAGGTTTGAAGACTGGGTAAATACTGTGAAAGGATGCGTCCGATCAGTAACCAGAGTATCATGGTTCGTTTCCCGTTAGGGACTTGTGACAACAGAATTCCTTTTGCTTGTTTTGCAACTAAAAGACTTCTCCAGATCTATTTTAAGTCTTTACCTCGTGAAAGCACGACTGTTTGCATTCTTTACTGGTACACGCATGCGCACTAACTGTCAATATGTTGGAATCACTAACCAGCATGTCTCTCTCTGAACTTGAGCTGAGATGAAGAATCAAACAAAATGACGTCAGTACACAAAACATGCACTAGATGGAAAAAAGGTTGTTATCGAGTAAATAAACGATGTGAGTTATATTCTGGAATGGTCTTGTGAACGACAGTCACCTTTGTTGTTTTAGTTGGTTTCACATTTAATAAAAAGACTTGAAGGACTGGGACAAAAACCAGATCTAAACGAGTGGTTTCAAAGAAAACAAAGAGACACCACAGTGATTCATGTTTGTAAAATGAGGGCAGCATTGTGAAAAGCCCTGTTTAGCGGTCAAACAATGAACAAAAAAACTCAGACCTTCGAACCCTAAAGGCAAGATGAAATGATTGAAAAGGACAACTGTATTTTCTTCTGCAGCAGTTCAAACCTTTAGCTTCATAAAAATTCAAGAACATCGATACTCGCACATTACACGTCTGTTCCTGCATTGTTATAACAAAAAAAGTTAAAGTGAACCAATGGGAACACAGTAAAAGTGCCATGAACAAGGCTTACACACTTTTGGCATAAAAAATTCCAGGACTTTACAGGACAACGTTTACAAGTTCAAAGATCTGAAAATCCAACAAAGATTGAACTAAAAAAAACAGCCTTGATTGAAGCGATACAATCTCCGTCCTTAAATGTAACCTTTTCTTTGGCGTTTAAAACCTTAAAAAATGATGAAAAGCAAGATAAAGTTTTCACTGCACATGAAATATTCCAGTAAACTGAATTTTTTGTTTTTCCAAAACTTTCCCCAGGTTTTCAAGCACCATACGAACCCAGTACTGGAGAGGAAGGTTGAATACAACAAAGGAGAAAGGAACCAACTACAAGCACAGAAAAATTATCATTAGTTGGTCGAATTAGTCTTTACCTACCCTCCCTTCTTAAACAAATGCTAAACTCTATCCCTTTCTTGACTCTAACCCTGACCAGGTTTCCCCGGGGTTACCGAAGATTTGCCAGGGACGCACCTGTGCTTCATGCTGTGGTGAAGCTTGTTTGCCACACCTACAAGACCAAGCAGATTGAAGACCACCTAAAACAATAAGTGCAGTGGGCATGGTGCTTGGTAAATGAAATTGGTACTGGACCATTAATGCAAATCATTACTGCTACCACTATACCACTACTATGTGTCGACTTAATGCTACCACTATACCACCACTATGTGTTCATCTGTTATCACTATAACACCACTACGTGTCCACCAAATGCTACCACTATACCACCGCTATGTGTCTACCTAATGCTACATGGAATAAAAAATGTTTTGGAACGACGAGATAAAACGTATCTGAAAAACGAATTAAAGCTAACAACATACTATTACGTTTTGAGTTACACTTGTCACACATTTATTTTAAAATTATCTATATAGCCGACTTATACGTCGCAATTAGTCACAATTATTATTCTAAACTCCGCAGCCACTTTTAACGTTCGATTAAAAACTTTGATGTTTAAAAAGAAACGTAAAAGGAACACACTTTTACAGAAGATGCGCTTATAAACGGAATTTTACGGTATACGTCCACTACTATCAGCAAACCACGATTAGGTGATCAACTAAAGCTTACGAAAAAAATACTTTTTGGAGGGAGCACAGTTGAAATTGTAATTATAAACGATGAACCAATAATAGTTACGTGATATCAAAGACAAGGAGAAACTCGGAAAAAATCCGACCCCCTCCCGGGACCCTACGGACTCTAGTCGAATGCTCTAACCACTGAGCTACTGGAGACTCTATGGTGAGCAAGGATCGATTTTTGGGTTCAGACTGGAACCGCATCGCCTGGTTACAAAGTCAATAACTAACGCAGTTGAACTCACTAATAGCATCACGCTGTCACATTAAAGCATATAACTGACAATTGTAATTGGCCGTTAAAAAAGCTGAAATTGCTGTTGTTAGCAGCTTATTTTGTCCACTGCTACTACTATACCACCAATGCGTACGTTTGATGTTACCAGTAAACCATCCTTATGTGAATGCCTAATGCTGTCCCTAACTCGCTCACTTCTCCTGCTGTTTACGCTATTTGTACTATGTCGGGTAAAACAACTTCTATTTGTACAGCCACTAGTTTCTAAAATGCAAAGTAGAAGATTACTAAAACTTCGTACCTGCTCGTACATAAGTTTGTTTTCTTTATGTGAAGTTGATGAGAGATTCGGTGACATGTTTACCTAAAAAGGTTAGATAAAGAAATTGTTTATCGAAAGTGGAGCTGCATTTGTCTCACGGTTGGTGTGCAGAGGTTTCACGTTTAGTTTTTATGGAGGAAATACTACTTGACATTACATTAAGTGGAAAAAGCACTCTTCCACCATTCCTGGTCATTCATTCTCCTGGAGGTTTGCACTCTCTAGTTCGAACCCTAGAAGCCATTTGCATTGTTAATATGAATTACTTATCGAATATACCAATTTTTTTATTCTTTCATTTTTTCCGGAAGCCGAATAACGTAACAATGAGCTTTGTGTTACATTCTAAACTGAACCACTCTTTTATTTGAAAATCAACAAGGTGATCAAATACGTCTTGCGTAACTTGAAACCAACTTTTACAAAATGTTTATCAGTTAGACTTATATTTTAAAGCGATAACCTAGATGCAATGAAAGCAACTCCAAGGGGATCTTCTAAAACTAGTTTTTAGGACTTCCATAGCTTAATCCATAACCTCTACTACTTTTGCGTATTTCACCAGAAAGATGACTTCACAAAATTCTTTATTTTAAACTGCAGTTCAAACCATTACAACTTAATTTACAAAGAAAATAAACCCTATTAGGCAGGGTTACCACAAACAACAGCTTGCGCCAATTAGTGATTCTAATTTCATTAAAATTATAAAAAAGATTCTAATTGTAGTGGAATAGTGAAAGAGAAAAGTAAAACAAGAAAAAGAAGATAAAAGACATATGGGTATAAAATCAAAGATGGTACCTCGTATCTTTATCTTAAACGTTTTCCTCATTTAAAATGATTTACTCTTTTGGAAACGTTGATGAAGCCTAGAATACCTAAAGAAAAAGTACTCCTTAAATCAAGATCTAAAATGATGATAATTATACCATACAATAAAGTACCTCCATCAACCACACTTTCATTTTGTCGTCCACAACAAAATCAAATCGCACCATTTCAAAGAAGTTTCTAAAGAAAAACAAAAAGACACACTAAAGCAAAACAGCACCGCGATTTCTCGGTCCTTGTTTAAATAGCAGCCGAGAAACAAGATATTGATAACTTATTGTGGGAAAAAGTGTTGATGAAGATATGCTTACCTTGTTGTCTTGTAATTTGTCGCTGAGTGAATGAGATCTTTTTCCTTGTTCACATACACCTATAAATAAATTCGTGTGAGTCTTGTCAGTTTTCAAAGGTAAAAGGAATCAAAACAGCTGCTGTTGAAACACTCACAAAATCCCTTCCGCAACCAAACTACGTACATCATCCTCCACCTCAGTATTTCGATAGTAGAAACACAATTTATGTTACTATCGAGGACGCACACGTGAGACATTCATCCAGCGGTTACACACCGTCTTAAAAAAGAAGCCAATAGATTGACTTCCGCCTGGTTAGCCTAGTTGTTAAGACAACAGTCTGTCATGCGGGAGACCCGGGTTCGATTCCTTGTGCCGGACCTTCACTCAGGGTCTTAAAATAAATGAGTAGAAGATGTTGCCTTGCTCTAACATTTGCAAATAGTTGGACTTTCGTGTCTTTTCGGATATGGACGTTAAACCGTAGGCCCTGTCTCCCACTCTCCTATCGGGATACTTAAAGAGAACCTACAACACTTGTCGAAAATGAATGGGATAATCCCGGTGTCGTGGCGTGCCATCTATTAAATGGGGGCAATTTTGAACGAAAATAAATGTGAGCCGTTAAATCCGTGCTACCTTAGACCCTCACTACCGATGCCCGTATATATATATACACACAGCTTTTTAAACAGGTTTATTTGCCCCGATTGGGACACTTGTATAGCTTTTTGTTACCTGTTTTGCCTTAAATCCTGTTTCGCTAACAAATTTATAAATGCAGGGTTGCCAGTTCTGAGCTACGTGGAACAGATCATCCAACTCTTTATTTAGCTTACTGTAAGCGTTCCTAACCTCTGCAATAGCCTTGTACATATCATCCCACATTTTGACGTCATCTTTACCTGGGAGGAACAACAGACGCAATTACCTTCACCTCTTCAGCGGTGTATAAATTTAGAAAGGCACTCTAAATATGATTTGGTAAGCTCTCTAGAAGGAAACGCAGGTAAAGGAACACAGCCAAGGGAGTTCAGACCAAAATACCATTCGGTCCATCCAAAGCCTAGGAGCACAGCGTCACGGCCAGCTCCTAACTGTTTCAGGTCCAGCTATTCTTTTGACATCTTTTAGGCGGTGTTTACATGATACCGGATCAAGATTGATTCCGGAACGAAAATTTCGATCTGGTGCAGGAACTGGGATGAGTTCATACCAGATCATTTATTCCGGTATGAAAATGATTGAAATATCATGTAAGCAAATACAGTGATAGGTATGGAACCGGGATGAACTCGTACCGGAACGAATCTCTATCTGGTAAAACAAGTCAAACTAAGATGAGAAAATGAGGACTGATCAAGCAAGATGATCGACTAAAGATGAAAAGAAAAATTCTTCCAACTTATTCATGAAACCTAAGGATTTCAGATAGGAGAACTTAGCATTACATCCTTTCGCGTATCTCGCACTGAATAGACTTACGAGTGGATACTCAGCTAGGATTGCTACGGACCTTCAATTTCAAACTTCGATGATCAAAGCTTCGAACGACTTGCTTCAAAAATTACAGACCGAAAGAAATGATAGCATCACCAAAATGGACCTCCAGCCTGCTAAATAGCTGCCTTTTTCCATGTTCAAAACATAGTTGTGTTACGTACAGTGCACTGCTTATCGCTTAGAAAATAATAACCGTTTTGTAGAAATAATTACAATTTTGTTGTCACTCCAATAGGTAGTTCTCTTTGTAAAACAAAGGGTAACAATCCTAATCTTATGAATTTGTGCTCGAGTTATTTCAAACCCTCGAAGAGTGTTTATTCAACGTTCCCGTCCACGGGCAGTATTGCAAAAGAAAGCCCGCACAAACGTGCAATTTTCGACAAGGCCGGGGTTCGAGCCCAGGACCTCACGCTTGGCAGTCACAGTTCTTACAAACTGAGCCAAGGTCGCGCACACAAGCCTATTTTTCTTACTTTTTGGTTTAAAACTGTTGTCATCTGCGAACTCAAAAGTCAAATAACCAAAAACATTTCCACGTCTTAATCAAAGAAAGGTCGAAATGTAAATTTTGGCCGAGCAGGCCGGAGACTGGTAACCTGTGACGTAGCAGCAGTGAGTTGTGTGTTTTTTTGTCTAAAAGTTTTCATTTCTGTTAAAAAAATGTCATAAAACTTTTATTTCAAACAAGGGAACACTTCATTGATAAAAGTTCTAACAATGTGAGTATTGTAGCCAGAATTGAATTTTTTGAGATAACAAAGATTGTCTCTGCTTTATGCCTCGTGCTACGTCATATGCCTCCTGCTACGTCATCATTGCACGCTTGAAGTCTAAAAATTGTAACAGGAACGGCGAGAAAAGAATTTATTTTCGAAAATCCCTATTATTAAAGGTTCTACTTTTCATTTGGAACTTAAAAAAATAAGCTTTATAGGGATTTTAAGGAATATAATTCAAGATTTAGGCAGAAGATACGAAACAAAAGTAAATTTTAAAGCCAAATGGTACAACTTACCTTCATGTCTAAGGTATGCGTTGAGCATGTCCTTCCTGCTCAACTTCGCTTTCTTCCTCATGAACCACAACGAAGGCAGCTGCAGATACAAAATATAGCATGAGTTTTTGAGTTTCATGATCTTGTAATTTCAAATTAAAATCTATTTTCTAAGCTTGATGGATACATGGTCGATTAGAGGACCCTATATGATGGTCAAAACATGAACCAACAAACGCGTCTGAAGAATATAGATCGTGATACAATATTTTCTTAAACGTTTTATTTGCGGTTTCAAAGGTAAATCGTTTTTTTTGTTTGATTTTTACAATTTAAAAAGAGGAAAAAACAAAATATATCCGTAGATCTCTGATGTACAGTTAACTTATGTTCCAAATTTCGAAGAAAAAAGGATTTCATAACGTCCATACATTGAAGGTGAAAGCAAAAAATATTGGGGTGGCACAGTGGAAATTGTAATAATTCATGAGATCTGAAATTCTTAATCAAAAGTTACTGTTGTTAGCCAGAATTTTTTTTGGTTGGGGGGGGGGTTGTTGGGTGCCAGTGCCGCCGCCGCCCCCCCCCCCCAACCCTGGTTCGCCACCTATGCTGTAAAGCTAGCTGAATTGAAATTACATTCTTGTCTAATGAGCATTTTAGAAATTGGCTAAAGACCAAAGAACCTAAGCTGGGACCATAAACGCGACAAGCAAACTTGAAGTCAGTGCGTCAACCTTTAGATAAGTTTCTTAGAAAAGTGTGCCTGCATATAGAACTTTATCATTTCCAAAATCTAAGAGTTTCGTTCAAAATGCAATATTTTGAAATGATAAACTCACGCTCCATGGCTGGCTGTAATCTTCCCCAACCACATACTTTTGGACGTCACTCACATCCAGAGGATGGTAGTCTTTGACACAGAACCTAAAAAAGGGTAAAACGGTGCATTTAAATAGCGCCTTTTCCTTATTGATATGCTCAAAGGTGTTTTAGAGCGATCAGTTTACCTCCAGCGGATCAGAAGCATATACACTATTCTACTAGCACTACTGCTACAGCTACAGCACTGCTCGGCTACAACTTCAGCTACTGCTACTGCTACTGCTACTGTTACTGCTACTGCTACTGCTACTGCTACTGCTACTACTACTACTACTGCTACTGCTACTACTACTACTACTACTACTACTGCTACTGCTACTACTACTACTACTACTACTACTACTACTACTACTACTGTTACTACTACTACTACTACTACACCGCTGACCGAGCTGCTGAACGGTCATATTTTATCGAGCTCCGTAATTTACCGAATTTTAACCAATATTTGAAGTTGAAG